>JASANA010010025.1:0-19842 GCA_030248095.1 Ptycholaimellus sp. GST1_10
TATATATATATATATATATATATATATATGTATACTCTATCCAGGAATGTAAGCACAGAAGTGATGTAGTCACAAATATTTAAACGTTTCGAAGTGTTATCTCCTTCATCAGTAAAATAGATTTCTGACACTTGTCAGAACGAACATAATAATAACTATTACAAATAAATTACGCAAAGAAAAACACTGTAAAAACTGTATATAATTCAAAATTTTAGCGTGCTGTATTAGGTCCTGGTTGTAAAAGAGGAAGAACACCATTTGGAATGTCATGCTGTTGTTGTACATTGGTTAGGTCTACAATTACCCGTGTTTCATTCATTTTGATGCATAAAGCCTCAGCCGCTTTGCGTTCATGTTGCTGGTTGCACCTATGTATTACCTTAGCAGAGTCAAATTTGGGTCCATGATTACTCCCTTGGTGATCCTTGAAAACGTTATGCTGGCTATTCTTGCACCAATTGCTTTTGTGTTCTTTGATTCTGGATTCTAGGTGTCTTTTGGTTTCCCCTATATACATCTTGTCACATTTGCATTTAATTTGGTATACTACGTTTGTCTGCAGCCTGTTTTCATATTTGCATTTTGGTCTGCTGCCTAGAAGGTGCCATAGTTTTGGTCCTGTAGTTGGGATTATCCTAATATAGCCTGGGCGAACAGTGTTTTTTTGTACCATGAGGGTTTTCTCATTGAAGTATGGTGTTTTGACATTAATGCATCTTCGTTCATCGTTTCCTAATTGGATTGCTGATTCCTCCTTGTGCAAGACCTTGTTTGTTGTTTTATTTATTAGGGACATCGGGTAGCCATATGATTTGTATTTCTTGATGAGGTACCTTATTTCAGTGTCCAGTAAGTGGGCGTTGCTGCTGTACTTTTTGGCTCTGTGGGTCTCGCTTCGTAGTGAAGATAGTTTATAAGACATTGGTGCACACGAATCAAACGGCATGACATAGTTGGTGTTGCATGGTTTGCGGTAGACTGAGGTAATAGGGTACCATTGATCATAGCCATCATCACTCATTAGCATACCACGTCTTACATTTATGTCTAAGAAAGGCAGACATCCATCTTGTTCTTCCTCCCATGTAACTTTTAATGAGTCGCATTTCTGATTTAGGTAGTGAACGAAATGTTCCCATTGATTGTCCTTGTCCGTGATCACCATAAAAGAATCGTCCACATATCTGTAGTAGCAGTGTATTATAATGTTGTGCTCTCTCGCTTCTTGTTTAATGTTTGATTCCCAATGTTCCAGGTAGATGTCTGCAAGTGGTCCACTGTGTGAGGCACCCATAGGAAGGCCTTTTTTCTGCCTGAAATACTGTTTAACACCTCCTGTCTCAATGCATCCATATGTGTTTTCCGTGCAATAGCTTAATATTTGGCATATTTCCTCAGGGTCCAAAGATGTTTTATCTTTCCAGTACCTTGAATTTTGTAACTTATATATGAATTTTCTATATATATATGTTCCTGGCAATGCTGTCCACGGGCGAATTCTCAACGGATTGGGACAAACTTTTTTTTCCTGAAAGGTAATGCTATTTTAGGAAGATCTGGAGGGGTGGAACAAGTCCCGGAGCATTTGAAACATTACTTTTTTGGGTAGAAAATTTGAAAATTTGGGTATGCTGTAAAAGGCTCAATTCTCATCGGATTTTGACAAACTTTTTTTTTCCTGAAAGGTAATAACATTTTAGAACGATCAAGAGGGGTGGGACCAGTCCTGGATCATTTGAAACATTACCTTTTTGGGTAGAAATGTTGAAAAATGGGGTATGTTGAGAAATGGTGAAATCTCAACGGATTTGGACAAACTTTTTTTGCTGAAAGGTAATAACATTTTGTAACGATCAGGAGGGGTGGGACCAGTCCTGGATCATTTAAAACATTACCTTTTTGGGTAGAAATGTTGAAAAATGGGGTATGTTGAGAAATGGTGAAATCTCAACAGATTTGGACAAACTTTTTTTTTGCTGAAAGGTAATAAAATTTAAAGAATATCTGGAGGGGTGGATTCCCGAGGCATTTGAAACATTACTTTTCTGGGTATAAAATTGAAAAATTGTAATATACAGTTTTTGTGTTGTAATACCTGAAGTCTTGAGAATGGCACAGAAGACTTGATTTTTTTGTTCACAAGTCTTATATGTTGATTCTAAAATATGTGCTTACTTTTGAAATTGATTGAGAAACCACAGACTTGCTTTATTGAGTGACAAACAAGACAAAAATGCTACAGCATGAGCAGCTTATGAATTGTCAATCATCAAAAAGAACTAGACTAGGTGTCAAAAAATCGAGACAAATTTTGATTTAAATTAAAAACCATTTTGAGTTAAAATTTTAACAGGTTCATTTACAAAATCCACTAATTGATCATTCATAAGCAGGCGGCAATTTATGGCAGAACCCTGTCACCTAGATTATTCTAGTTTTTGTATTGTCTGTATTGTATTTTTGTATTTTTTTGTATTGTCATTTTTGATCAGTTAATTCTGAACTTTACTAAATTATTTTTAAGCATCTTACAGAATAAAAACATATCAAAATTGAAGAGTGATTCAGATTAAAATAATAAAAAATTAATTATACTGCGAATGTCAGCAAAATTTAATTTTACCTTAGCTAATTTCGATTAAATTTCATTTTTACTTGTTTTATTTGGTTACGCTTCATTTAGTCAATTTAAAATTTTTTCATCATGCCCAAAAATCCAGAAAAATTTCTTCGATTTAACTTCAATGTGTTAAATTACAATTAAACATATTTTTTTTTATTTTGTATTTCACTAATTTTTGTCCTCTTCATGCCAAAATTGCCGCCTGCTTATGAATGATCAATTAGTGGATTTTGTAAATGAACCTGTTAAAATTTTAACTCAAAATGGTTTTTAATTTAAATCAAAATTTGTCTCGATTTTTTGACACCTAGTCTAGTTCTTTTTGATGATTGACAATTCATAAGCTGCTCATGCTGTAGCATTTTTGTCTTGTCTAGATCTTGGCCATGTGGAAAACATATTTACTTGCCACATGAACAAGGCTTCAAAAAGACATTGGGGAAAAGGCATCGCTTGGTGTTATTGTTTGGTAGGTAAGTAAGTACTGGAGGCAAAATCTCGATTGCCAGTTTATGGACTAAAGCGCCATTGCGCCTTAGTTAAAACAAACAGCAATTAAAATCCTATTGCACACAAGCTAACCTGAGCACCAGTTTAAATAATTCTACGCAGTTTGGCTGGCCAACTACTTACTACCTGAGCATCAATTTAATCTTTTAGGAGTACTAAACAAACGGAATCTATGTTTTTCAAAAATTTTCCCATCTGGAGCAGACATTGGGCTTTCGATTGATGTATATATGTCCAAGAGTAAACCATGCACTCCTTTAATCAATTTGTTTATATGCAACCATGCAAAAACTCGACCACCCATTCATAACTCTTGGGCACTGTCGCGCCCTAGGACAAAAAGCTCAAACCTATTGCATGCAAGCTAACCTGACCATCAGTTTAGAAAGAACTGCGCAGTTTCACTAAATTGAAACATTAGGAAAATGGGTAGACGGCAAAATCGAGCAAAAACTCTCTCACAAACGTGAATTGATTGAGAAATTTTGCCAGAAAACTTATGTCACCAAATATATCACCAGATGGGCCAGAAAATTTCCTAAAACCCGTAATTCTTTGATTTTTAAATTTCGCTTCTGTTTTCAAATGCCACCCATGCAATGTTTGAGATGTCTCTATTTTTCCCGTTTTTATGCATATTTTAGTAAATAATTAAAATTCAGAGGCCTAATTCAAAATTTCACGATTTTCGTCATCTGGAGCACAATAAAAGCTTTCGATTGGTGTGTATATGTCCATGGTTTCATCCAATATCCAAGGCGCTGAACCTCGGGACACGCGACCACCCCAAAAACTCGATCACCCATTCATAACTAGGGCGCTGTCGCGCCCTAGGAATCCTAGGGCGCGACAGCGCCCTAGTTATGAATGGGTGATCGAGTTTTTGGGTGGTTGCATGTCACGAGGTTCAGCGCCTTGGATATTGGATGAAACCATGGACATATATACATCAATCGAAAGCTCTCAATGAGATCTAGATGACGAAAATCATGAAATTTTGATTTAGGCCTCTGAATTTTAATAAATAACTAAAATATGAACTGAAATATATAAAAAAGGGAAACTGTGCAGATTTTTATAAACTGATGCTCAGGTTAGCTTCAATGCAAAGGGAAACTGCGCAGATTTTTATGATTTGATGCTCAGGTTAGCTTCAATGCAATAGATCTTAATTCCTAGGGCGCGACAGATCTTAAATTCCAAAATCTTAATTCCAAGCGATGGATTTATCCCAATGACTGTTTGAAGCCTTGTTCATGTGGCAAGTAAATATGTCTTCCACATGGCCAAGACCTAGACAAGACTAAAATGCTACAGCATGAGCTGCTTATGAATTGTCAATCATCAAAAAGAAATAGACAAGGTGTGACAAAATCGTGATAAATTTCGATTTAAATTATAAACCATTTTGAGTCAAAGTTTTAACAGGTTCATCTACGAAATCCACTGAGCATTCATAAGCAGGCGGCAATTTTGGCACAAAGAGGACAAAAATTAGTGAATGATAGAAAATACAACTAGTGAAAATAAAAAAATTGTTACATCAAAAAAAATTTTCTGAATTTTTGGTCACAATGAAATTATAAATTTACTAAATGAGGTGTAACAAAATAAAACAAACAAAATTAAAGTTAAATTGAAATTAGCTAAAGTAAAGTTAACTTTTGCTGGCATTTGCAATATGATCAATTTTTTATTTTCAAATCACTTTTCAAATTTTATATGTACTTTTCTGTAAGAGGCTTCTGTAAGAGTAAAGTTCACAAATAACATCATTTAATCAAAAATTAAAGACAAAATAAAAACCAGAATAGTTGAAATGACAAGTTTCCTGCCATAAATTGCCGCCTGCTTATGAATGCTCAGTGGATTTCGTAGATGAACCTGTTAAAACTTTGACTCAAAATGGTTTATAATTTAAATCGAAATTTATCACGATTTTGTCACACCTTGTCTATTTCTTTTTGATGATTGACAATTCATAAGCAGCTCATGCTGTAGCATTTTAGTCTTGTTTCATATATAGGATGCGCTCCGCAGTCACCTATTGCGCTTTGTGCCATATACTTGTTAAATTTCTCAGTAAACCTCTCTTAAAAATTTAAAAGGCTATTTCCATTTAAATTTTCAGCTGTACCAAACCCTAATGTAGTTTCATAAATGAGCCTAGGAAGCAAACTTGTCAAATGCGATGAGAAAGTCAATAAGAAATGTCAAGTTGCGACGAAGATCCGCCGTTTGGCAAAGTGAATATCGACCTATCGTATCACGTCCACCAGCCAAGAACTTAAACTTTGCCATTTATCTACAGAGCTTCTAACATTGTTTTCATGATGGAAGCACCTGCATTTCACACTGGGAAACACAGAGAACATGGACAATTGCTGGCAAAATAGCACGCATTTTATGCAATGCCAGAAAATTTTAGTTCTAACGCTCATTAAAAGCTCATGGAAAGTTCTCACGCTATACTTGAACACAATTTTAAAAGCTGAAAATAAGAAAATGAATTCAAATGCTCAAGCTTTAAAAAGTTGTTCCATTCCAGTAACAACAATCGTTTCGCTGTACCTGGTCGTGATAGAAATAGCAGCATCAAATCAGACTAGTAAATCTAGTCCTGAAATATAACAGATTTACGTCATTGAAAAGTAAATGCTCAAGTACTTCTATCATTGGGGCATTGCATTTACTTGTGAAATATTACTGCTTTGGGATCAGTTTATTCACCAATTTCGTTAGTTCACAAAGTTTATGTTGATGAACTTTTTCAGTTTTATTCTCTAATCGATTCAAAAGGAACCAGGGAATCGGTAAGATCAAAGTAAACCTGCTGTATTGTGGGCTGTAGCGTCTGTATGCATTTGCATGTTTACCATGACCCGTCGATCCTGTCCTAGTCCCTAATTAACGCCTGCATATTGATGTGCTTCTTCTGCCTTTAACAACCTTTAGCAACAACAACTGATGCATTGGACTCGCTCATTTGAAAGCCCCTTTCCGTTTCGTCACCATAAATCAAAATCATCGCCAAAAATCATCAAAAATAACAAACATTTTCCAATACTTCCGCAATATTTCCCGCTTCGCCTCTGAAATAAGTGAACTCTGCTGTCGTGTCTTTATGACAAGAGGCAAGTGACAAATTCCCTAGCATACTCCCGGACAGGCGACTCGAGGCTGGTGGATAAAATGCTAATCTTGGCACATGGCGTGGAAAGAGGGAATGGGTGGCAAGGTGGGGGCGGGTGCAGGTCTAAAGGGGGCCACCCCCGAGCGCATAAGAGGCGTGGCCCTCCCTGCCCATTCCGCCATCCCCAAAGCCCGCACACACCTGCACCGATGGCCTTCTGTCCAGCGCCCTTCGGAGTGTCCACCGATGCTTTCTACGCCTCCTACTTTCAGGTTGCTTTCGTTGGTGGACTGTAATAGAAAAATTTGGATAAACAAGTCTATGGCGACCGTTGAAAAATTGTTTCTGATTGCAGTCGTGTGCAAATGGGACTGGGGAACGGGCCAAAAGACAGCCAGCGGTGGATTTCTCGGACACGGACAGTGAACAGTGGACACTTTTTGAAACATTTTTTGTTTCCAATTTTCTAACCACCTTTTCTTTTTCCTTATTTTGATTTTGACACAACCAGAGGAAGTTTTAGAGTAGAAAACTCGGAGACTGGTGAAGGCCAAGTTGCACGCAAACGTCGTCGTGGGGTTAGCTTCTTGATTCCATTGCGCTTGCCACTAATCATAGATTGCGTCAAGAAGCAAATCCATGCCGCATTGAGGGGAGGCTTCGGGCGGAAAGCTTTGTGTAATCCCTGACAGGCTTGACAGGCTTGCCAGGTGCTGAGCCTTTCATCCTTCCTTTCCCCACACCAGGACGCCACTCTCTGCTCCTCTCCCTTCATTAGAAGTGCCTTAACCGACCCACCTCCCACTGGGACGAATAATTGCTCTGGTCTATTGACGCAGCGACTTATCCCATGCGTATAAGTGTCCAAGGGCACACTTGAAGTTGGGGAGAGGGCTGGATGAGAGGAGGGCGCATGTGTAGAGGTGAGAGGAGTAGGGTGGGGTGGTTTTTGGGCGGGTGTCTAGCGGGCATAGCGGACGGCCTTATAGGCTCATTGCCTCCTGCCCCATATTTGCCGCCCACTTCGCGGACGCCTGCCCTCCCCGTGCCCAAAACCGCCCCCGCCCCCCTTTTTCACGCATTGTTATCCGCCCCTCACCCGACGGCCTTTGCCTTCTCTCTGCTCCAAACCTCCTCTGCCCTCTCATCCTCTCCCGCCGCCTCTCCAAGAGGGGTTGAAAGCAATACAAATGACAGCTAAAGTTGAGAAACAAGTAAACTTCTTTATTATTTATCTCGACTCAGAAGTCAAAAATCAATTTTTGAACCAGAAAAAAGCGTAGACAGAAAAGTCTAAAAAATTGAGGCATGTTTCACCCCCCTATAGGGGGGGACATATCCGGATATGGCCCCCCTCTGTATCCGGATACAGCCCCCCTATAGGGGGGGTCATATCCAGATATGGTCCCTCTCTGTATCCGAATATGGCCCCCCTCTATATCCGGATACAGCCCCCCCTATAGGGGGGGCCATATCCGGGCTGGCAAATTTTTGTTCTAAGGTGTTCTTAGCGCAATTGGTCTAATGTTATTTTTTTGTATTTTGTGGTAAAAGTGGCACATTCTGAAAAGAAATTTTGGTCATGATAGATAAGAATTAGAGCAGAGAGGAAGCATTTTTCAGGGTCATTTTTCTAACACCTACTTTTTTCACCTTTGGAGCACCTGGAAATCGAATTTTGATCAATTTGAACCAAAATTGTTTCACTAATCCCAGACTATTATATCAGTCGAACATTTATGTCATCAAACATCGATCAATCAATTGAACATTTCATGACAAAAAATTCGAATATGGAGACCAATTGCACCAATAAAATGTCTCACAAGCAGATTTGTACATTTGAACAATCTTGAGACCAATTGTAATTGAACACCTTAGAACCAAAATTTGCCAGCCTGGATATGGCCCCCCCTATAGGGGGGGCTGTATCCGTATATAGAGGGGGGCCATATCCGGATACAGAGGGGGGCCATATCCGGATATGACCCCCCCTATAGGGGGGGGCTGTATCCGGATACAGAGGGGGGGCCTATCCGGATATGACCCCCCCTATAGGGGGGTGAATCATTCCTGAAAAAATTTACCAATTTGTGGCTTCTGTAGATGATTGAAAAGAGACGGCGAGACCGAATCAATGCTTCTCTAGCTGACCTGCGCCGCCTGGTCCCAACCGCCAGCCAACAGCAGGCCAACCAGAAGCTGGAGAAGGCCGAAATTCTCCAGCTCACCGTCCAGTACCTGGCCCAGCTTCAGTCCAGCGGTCTTCGCTTCTTTCTCCGATTGACAGTTGCCCAATGAGCAATGGGTCTTTGAAGGAATCTCATCGGCTGTCAGCGGCCATGTGGACTACCAGAGCCTGGGCTTTCGGGAGTGCCTCTCCGAAGTGGCGCACTATTTGGCCACCGCTGAAGGCTTGTCCGCAGAACATCCGCTGCGCCAGAGGTTTGCTTTCAATTTTTTCAATAAAAAAGCCAAAATTTCAGTTTTCTTTAGCGAAAATTTCTGAACAAAATTACTTTACAGAGTTTGCTTATGCTGTCAAATAATCTGATCGGTCCAATTGTCAGGCTGCTGAACCACCTTCAGTGCTACAGCAATCGAAGAGCCACTCCATCGCTGCCGAGTTCCCCAGCTTCTTCCAACATATTCCCACCAGGCCACTGCTTTTCGTAGGCATTGCTGGGAGAGCATCAAACCCAGGAGCAGCTGTAGTGAATCAGCCTTTTGAGAATTGAAATGTATTACTGTTTTTGCGCGGCCGCAGGCCGCCTGCCGCGAAGGGCAGGGCAGTCAGAGCTCCGGAGGCTGGAGGGCATGGGTGCGGAGGCCCCGGAGCATAGCCTGGCATGCGAAGCATGCTAGGCGAAGCGTAGGGGCCGTAGCACCCGTGCCCGGAGGCCGGAGGAGCTCTGGCGCCCTGCCCGGAGCGGCGGGCGGCCAAGGCCCGCTTTAACAGTTACCCCATTTTTCGTCCGTCTGTCCGCATATATATATATATATTTGTGGTTCCGGAGCCCGTACTCCTCGGTTTTTCAATGAAATTGGCTGAAATTTTGCATGGAAGTCCGTCTAGGTGGTGGCTCGGGACGTTTTTGTGCGCTTGGCGCAATTTTTTGAATTTCTTGATTTATGGTCCAAAAACCTCGAAAATTGAGACCTCGAAATTCGAAATTTTTTCGAAAACTTGCATTTTACTTTTATTAGTTATTTATTATTATTTAGATTATTGTTTATCATTTAAATGCCTCAGAAACCAAATATATACCTAGACCAATTTGTTAATTTGTACCTTTGATGTCATTTTATTATTTCTTGAGCCGACTTGGTGATTATATATTTCATTGCTTAACAAGTTGAACAAGGCCGCGCATCTATTGGCGATAGCCGATAATACCTTGTTATGCTTGATGATGCGATGTTTCGAAGTTTAGGTCGGTTTTTATCGTTAATTATGGCAAATAATAGTGTACTGGACCACGACATTTTGTTTTACTTCTTGAATCGCATATCAGTCCTATTTTTAAAGTCCTCTGTGTTGATTGCCTAAATAACGCATCAATCGATACCATCACATGTCTTAAGCATGTTTTCAATGATTGATCAATTATCTCAACCATTTGCAACACTAACGGCAACGTCTAAATTTTTCGGCAACCAACTCAGTAAAGCTCTTTTAACACATGAAGTCAATTGGGCATTGGCTATGAAATTGTGCATTTGGTTTGAAATTCTGGCCCACCCATTATAAGAATGGTGGATAATTTTTGCAATGAAAGCACAGCAGCGAATGCACAAAAAGCCCTTTAAGTAAAGATTAACGCATATGCCTAAAACCATATTTAAATTATTAAACCACCGCTAACCCTCTAGCCATATTTAATGCATTGTGGAATTGGAGCAAAACTTATAGCAGAAGTAGCAGAAGCAAAACGATTCAAAAATGAAAGTGTAATTTACTAGAAACTACATGAACCATCAGTAGCTAATTAATTCAATACGCCCAATGCATAGAGCACTGAGCGTTTTCCAAAGAATATTCAGGGCTCTCAGCCGCTCTGTTCAGAGGGCGAGACTGGTTGTACCTGAATACGTTGGGTAATAACCAACGAACCCACCTCTTCATTTCCGAATAAACCTCCAGCAAAAACTCATGAACCTCAGTTGGCCCCACAAACACTCGTTTCCCATTGATTCCGTTTTGCACCATAGACAGATGCCTCTAGAGTCGATGGCAGCTCCACCAAGCGGTCGGTTGAACACATTGGCTTGGCTCTAAGATTGAGTTCTGGCGACGCTAGATGGCGCCCTTGTCGCTTGGCACTTTTGTACAGGTCCTCTTTGACTGGTAGGATCATTGAATGGCGAGAAGAGGTAGATGTACCCAATGGAGGAGAGTTTCAGGGGGTAAACAAATTATTACCCATTATTCAGGTACAACCAGTCTCACCCTCTGAACAGAGTGGCTGAGAGCCCTGAATATTCTTTGGAAAACGCTCAGTGCTCTACGCATTGGGCGTAGCGTAAAGTTGTTGGACATTTGGGATGACACACATTATGGTTAGCAATTTACTGAGAAAACAAATTGAGCACTGTTCAACATTTGTCAATTCATGGGAGTCGGTCAATGAATAACGCCAGTTTGCGAAAAAAATTGGACATATTTGGCCACTGCTTAAATAACCAAAACTGTATTGAGATGTGGCAGAAATTTTCCCAACTTATTTTTCATCATCATATAATTGAGTTGCAGTCTTGTTCGATGAGCAGCAACAATTTCTTTGAGTTTCGGGCATTAAAATCGACTTTCATTTCAAAATGTTCGTTATAAAGTAATAGTTTTCTACAATTGTACAATGTTGCATTGAATACTTTTTGTGATTGCTTCCTTGTTGAATGCGTCCACAGCCATAACTTGATGAAAACAAGTTGGTCAACAATTAGATGCAACCATCAGATAGTCAATCTATAAAATCTATCGCCGCTCAACTTACACACAACCAACACCCGGCTCATTCTCGCTTTCCACAAAGAAGCTCAAGGGCGATTTCGCAATCCGCAGTCATGGTCACACTTCGCAAGGGAACAAGCTCTCAAATTTCGTCCGCATCACGGGACACGGTTGGCATTGCAACTATCCATCCAATAGTTACCAACACTTCTACTGTCAGCTTTGCGGATTTAGTAGAAGCAATCTCGAGTTTCATTTCTCTTGGGGCCAAAAGTGGCACCTAAAAATGTCCACTGTTGACAGAAGTCGGCAGCCGAAGCAAATCGACGCAATGGCCTACTGCGTCTGCTGGACAGCGCCCGCCCCGCAGCTGCAGCGATTGTGGACTATGTCGGCATCGCGAACTGGGCCAGGCTTGGAGGCAGCTGTGGAGCACTCGCCGACGTTGTGCGACTACACGGCCGCGTCCGCTCTCTCCACCTGGATATGGATTCATCACCTGGCGGCTGCTTGAAGGACCATGTGCACCTCTCACTCAGCCACCAGCCTCAGCTCCACCTCCACTGCCCCAAGGAGCAGAGGATAGAGCGCACGATCCCTGCCATGAACTTTCCTTCCACGCTTCTGCTTCAGTCGGCCCAGCTCTACAACTTCAGCCAGCTCACAGCTCTCAGCATCCGTGCCAGGGCTCGTGACGCGGAGGATTGGCTCCCGGAGCTGCAGCAGTTGGCAGACCGCTTCCATCTCCGCGGCATTTGGAAGCTGAATCTGGACCTGGACCTGAATCTCCACCTGAGTGAGGTTGTGCAGCGGCTGTGCTGGCTAGCCAACCTCCTGCCGCGCTTGCACAGTCTGGCGATGGACGACAGCATGCAGTTCGACCTGCTCCACTCGCTCCAGCAGTCCTCCCAGCTTCTAGAACTCTCCATTGATGTTGAAGATGATCTGGCGGAGTTTCCCTTCCATCAGCTGCCCACTAGTCTTCAGCGTCTGAAAATCTCAGCTCCCACGGAAGCGGCGGATGAGCGGGAGATCTGCGCCCTGCTGCGACAGTGCCCAGAGCTGCGGGAGCTGAGCATGTTGTATATTTCGTCGGACGCCTTGCTGAGACTGCTAAGCACCTGCTACTCCATGGGGAGCAGGCTCCGATTGCACGCCGACTATCTACGAATGAAGTTTGACGAGGTGAGCCTGGCTAACGGGCAAATGGGCTGATGTCTGGAGCCCCCCCCATAGGTTTCACCCCCCCCAAAGGGGTTTCACCCCTCCCCCATGAGTTTCACCCCTCCCCCAAGAGTTTCACCCCTCCCCCATGAGTTTCACCCCCCCCCCCCCAAAGGGGACGATAATGAAAAAATTTTTATTAGGTTTAAATGCTTGTCTTTACATATGTAGAACTTTTAACTCAAGGGATTTTTTTCTAAACAACTAAATACCTACTTTCTGACTGAGTCTTTACCTAGTTAGTCTATACCGTGTTCGTCATGCTACTAGTTAGTCTATACCGCTATATAGGGCGTAGCCAACACAAAAACTAAAAGGCTCGTCCTTTGACTGTGGCAGTACCTACTAGTTAGTCCTTACCGAGTTGAGCACTTTAAAACATCAATGAACTCGGTAAGGACTTACTATGTTTAAGGACTAACTATGTCCCTCGCGAGCCTTTAAAAAAGTCAGGTGGCTACGCCCTATATTGTGGTATAGACTAACTAGTAGCATGACGAACTCGGTATAGACTGACTATGTTTCAAAAAAAAGTAGGTAATTAATCATCTACATTAAAATTCCGTTAGTTTAAATTTCAAGATATGTACAGAAGAGTATTTTAAGCTATTAAAAATTTTTTTCAATATAGTACCCTTTGGGGGGGGGGGGGGGGGTGAAACTCATGGGGGAGGGGTGAAACTCTTGGGGGGGGGGGTGAAACCTTGGGGGGGGGGGTGAAACCTTTGGGGGGGGCTCCAGATATCAGCCGGCAAATGCTTCTGGAGCAGAAGCTGGCTAGATTCAGGGAAACCAATTCTTCGCTTCAACTCTGCACCAGCTTCACGGCCCATGGAAAGAGCTCGCTCGAAATCGCTCTCAATCTCACCTGCTTGAAAAGGCCAGCATTTTTGGCTCAGTTCAGCCTGAGATTGGACTTAGACTTTGTCATGACTGCCCCATTATTGTAAAAATGATAAAGCGTGATCTGCTTAGTGTTCCCTTTATGCTCTGTACTGCGATAACCAAAAACAACGGTAGAAAACAAAAATTTCACGCTCAATCTGACAAGCTAAAGAAATGTGACTTGCACTTGCATCGACTCATCTTTATAGTTTGAGTAAACACGCCACAAATTGGCTTTATAAGCTCTTTTAACCAATTTGACCAAAGCTTTGGTTCATTTTTTACTGGCACTGAGCACCTTCTTCATTTTTTTATTCAACTGAAAAATAAAAATCTCTTTTCTATCTCCTCGGCGCAAATTAGCGATTCGTGAACTCGGTTTTTTCATCTAGCGACGAAGCAGTGCCTAATCAAGGCCGTGTAGGTCCTGTTTCATTGACTGGCGGGGTCAATGAAAGGCTAGCACAGTCAGTGATGTTAAGCTGGGAAATTATGGCCAACTTGATAAGATTCCGCATATAAAATTTGCTACAGGAAAAGATAAGATTAGATAAGATAAAAGATATAAATTTTCAACTTTTTCATTTTTTGCTCGTTTTTGGTCATTTTTGCGTGGCCGAAGGCCGCCTGCCGCGGAGGGCAGGGCAGTCAGAGCTCCGGAGGCCATAGGGCATGGGTGCGGAGGCCCCGGAGCGTAGCCTAGCATGCGAAGCATGCAAGGCAAAGCGTAGGGGCCGTAGCACCCATGCCCGGAGGCTGGAGGAGCTCTGGCGCCCTGCCCGAAGCGGCAGGCGGCCAAGGCCAGCTTAAGCAGTTACCCCATTTTTGCGTCCGTCTGTCCGCATATATCTTATATAATACGGGTGATGATATGCCTCGGGCAGAATGGTTTTGAAGTGTATCCAGGCATTTCATAGCATTTTGGATAGATCTCAGCAAGATTGACAAAATATATTTTCTCGTCCTCGCGGTTTTTCTTTAAAAATGAATCATGAGTTAAAACGTCTAGATTTTTGCCATTTTTGGCTCTTTTTCAACTTTACTTTGCTCTAGCTCAAGCAATTTTCAACTTTTCTTGATGAATTAATTTTTAAATTCAAGGCAAAACAATTCTGTTTTGAATTGTATCTTTACTTTGTCAACTTTTTAAAATTATTTAATTGAAAAATCCAAATGAGTAAAGTCGATTTTTGCAATTTTGGCTCTACTCGGTGACCCGATGTTTCAAGGCATTCATATGAGCAAGGCATTGCTCAGTGCTGGCATCCACTGCTTCTGGCGATTTGTCCAAACTGGAATCATTATGTTTTAAACCAATGACTATTACATTGATAGTAAACACCCAATGTAGTAAAATCGGGGCGCCGGAGCAATAATTATTTTACATTTTGAAGTGCGTTTACGATACAGCGCCGTTCTCGCTAGGGGAAAGCTTTTCGGATGCGGTTTTTTGCTGTAAACTGGCAAGCGAATAGAGCCATACATTGGCAATGTTACTTTTTCTCTAGGGGCCACAGGAATTTTGCTAGATGCTCTGAACTGAGGTGCGGGTTTTTACATTGGACATAATAACAATTACAATTTGATATGTTTCAAATGAAAATCACTTATACCAATGCTATTTTATTTTGATTATCATTATTAATGCATGGTGACATGAACTATAATTATGATGGCGCTTTGTTTATGATGTGATGAATGTGCGCTTTTCACCCTGGATGAGGTTGACTTCAGTGCAAGGAATTATTGCATGCTACGAAAATCTGTTTTATTCCTGCCATCAAAAAATGGAAGGTGAGGAGAAGTGCGAAGTATGTTCGGAAGTAATTGGGGAAGAAGGAGCTGGGGGCAGGGGAAAATCTGGGCCTCGACTTCTCCGCTGCCTTGTTCGACCTGGATGTGGCTCTGTCTACCATGCCGACTGCATCAACATCGGCCCAGATGAATGGCTGAGAATGCGAAAGAAGAAGCAGCTGGAGTCCTACACCTGCGCCGCCTGCCTCCAAGGCCACAGCCGCAGCCCTAGCCCAGTGGAACAGGTCCAGGATGGCCCGCTGCATAGTCAGGAGGACCTTTTCGGCCAGCTTGAACTTGGTTCTCTACTCTCACTAACAAGTTTTCTCAATATAATAGGGTATCTCCTAGGTCGAGGAGCAGAGAGAGACCTGAAAAAACTGGAGACATTTCTCTGCCAAAGCCTGGGCACCATTCCCGGACTATCAGCTAGGATGTAGCCAAACAGTCATAGATTCAAAGGGCAGTGGTTTTGCTTGAGGTTTGGAGATGAGCTAAGCGTTTCCGTTCTGGAGGAGGACAGCAACGAAGCACTGAGTCTGAGAGTCCCGGTGGCAGGGCGAGCGGAAGTCTACTCCTTCGGCCGGAAGCTGAGCAGTCACCCAGCAGTCAGCCCATACGTCGACTTCAGCTACCAAACTCAACTCGCAGGACAGCAAATCCTAGCCCTCATTCAACAACTCCTAGGCAACTTCAGCTTTTGTCCAGGTTTTCCTGCTCTTTCACTATCACTGAAAGCTAGCTTAGGATCGGTGGAGTCCGAGCTGGTGAGTGCCACACTTTCTGGGGCTCTTGACATGTTTCGGGAGGATTCAACTGGAACTCTTTCCCTGGGGCCTCAGAGTGAAGCAGAGAGCTTCAACGGACTCAGTGTCCGGTTTTCCCTTTAGCTTTATTTGCAGACAGCTCTTAACTGATGATACCTTGAGGGCCAAAACCTGTCCTGGCCTTGTGGCTAAGTCCGCGAAAGCTGGCCGTCCGCAGGAGCGCTGCAACGAGTGTTCCAAGCTGAGAAAAACAGCAAAAAAAGTGGAGCAAGAAGAGCTAGGCCCGTCAAAAACCAATCGAGGCAACCTTGTGCGGAAAATCAACAGCCTCATGCGTCGCCTTGGAGAAAGCAACCAGCAGCTAAAACTGCTCCAGGTTCAGGTTCGCCGGCAAATCCAACAGGAGTCTATCTCCATCGACCAGCAGGCAAGAACTGCCCCTTATTTCAAAATAACTTTGTTACTTTTCTGCATTTTGAGCTGGAAGAGTCGCTGACTGAAATAATCCAAGGCGAGACAGAAAGGGGCAATGCATCGAAACTGAGTCCTGTCCTCGCTACATTTCTTAAGGTCCCTTTACTTCTCTTGCTCAAAAGTTGCTAAAGAAAATGATGATTTTAGGAGCAGGTGAAAGCGGCCAGAGTAGATACTGCATCAAGGCGGCGGTGGCATCCCCTAGCTATACGAATCTGCCTGGGTCTGTACCAGAAGTCGGCGGCTGCGTACAAGGAGCTGCAGCACTCCCTACACCTCCCCTGCGCCGTCACTCTACGAGACTACAGCGCCGAACTCAGCCATTACACCGTTTCCCACTTTTCCATTTCTTAAACCCCAAGCATCCCAAGATTCTTAAACCCCAAGCATTTCTTAAACCCATTTCCATTTCCATTTCCATCTCCATTTCTTAAACCCCAAGCATTTCTGGTTCAAGATGCGGAAGAGGACTGGAATCAAGTGGATCCAGCCTGCCCCACTCATGTCATTGCCTATTACTCTGGTTATGCCATCAGATTCTGAAGTTTTGAAACCTAAAAAAGCTAGTTTCAGGCTACTCCCTGGCCTTTGCTTTTCATGGCTCTATTCGCCACCAGAAGAATGCGAGCTGGGCCCAGTTAGGCCCTCTGGTGGAGAGCCTGACAGCACCGACTGCGGAGGAGGCTGGCCTGGATGCTGCGACGGTGGCCTACTTCCGGAATCGAGCCCGTGGGCCTCTCCGAATTCCGCGCTTGCCACTTCTCCTCTTCTTCCAACGCCTCACCTCCCACCTCACCCAACTCAGCCCTGCTCAGCTCCCCGATTCCCCTCTCTGGCTCCAGGCCAAGGCTGAACTTCCGCAACTGCTCCTTCAGATCGTCCAATCGTCAAACAAGCCTTCCCTTACTGTTCCTTCAATCTAGTCCCTTATCCTGAGAAAATATTGAGGGATTTCAGCTGGCTCAGTTCGCGGCAGGCATAATTTTGGGCTCGTTCAAGCGCCTCTTCCTCAAGGGCTTCCTCCGCATGATTAACGCCACCCTGGCCTCCAATCAAGAACCAGGGACTGGAAAAGCTCCACTTAGGCAGGAGTTGCTTAAGCAGTCACTCCCCGTTTCCTCTCAAACCTACGATTCTTGAATAAATGTTCTTTTGCCCTTCATTTATTGTTTTTTGCCTTTTGATGGAGAAGAAAAGTGAATAAACAGTCCCATTAAACGAAGGAAATACGAAATAATGTATAAATAATGCAAACTAGTATGGTACTCACTTGGCCCGAGTTTCATTGAAAAGTAACTATAGTTGAATTTTTGCCCAGAAAGTTATAACATTGCAGTATGCTTCTGTTTTCCATCTATTTAATTGTCTATGATGAAAGAAATTAGCTGAAAGAAAGGAATTATTGAAGTCATTCTGCAGGCTCCATTCGACTGGTCCGCCCATTGGACTTTTTTTTTTCGGGGACTCAGAATTTATCTGAGAGAGAAGGTGAAGCCTAACGGCTTGAACCAAACGAAAGGTGTGGATCACGGCAGAAGACAAATGCGTGATACAATAAAAGGCTGTCACTCCGCAAGGCCGCCTGCCAGTAGGTGCTTGACCGCAGCCGTGAAGCGCCCCAGCTTCCCCGCAGCAACCTCTTCTGGCAGCCCATTCCAGAGCCGCCTGACAGAGCTTCGAGAGGGCGCAGGAGCACCTGGTGGTGGTGGAGGCAGCGGAGGAGGAACCCGAGGGCCTCCGAGCCCAGGCTAGCTTCCGCCTCGTCGTTGGCGACGACAACGACAACCCGCCCATCTTCCCCCGCACCCTCTACTCCGCCAGCCCGGCCTCCGCATACTCCAGGTACCCTTTTCGAAGGCTTAGCCTTCTGTGCTATTCCCTACCCGGCTGCCCAATGTTTCGACTAAATTATTTAAGCTCTACTATAGTCTAGTTGAAGTAATAGGAAAGTCAATGCTTGGTCTTGATTGTCAATATCAATCGGCAATAATACAATCGAATCAAATATAATCGAAAAGTCGTTTCAGTTGTTGGCGACAGATGCGGACAGCGGGGACGCGGGCAGTGTGAACTATCGTCTAGCTGAAGACTTGGAGGCAGGCTTTCCCTTCCATCTGGCGCCCGACGGATGGCTCAGCCTCAGCGGCGCTGTGGATTGAGAAACCGTCCATCCCCTCTCTCTTTCTCTTTCTTTCTTTCAAACTTGAGCAGGCCTATGGATTGCAGAGGGTGAGCTATAAACTGCTGGTGGAGGCCTGGGACGGGGGTCAGCCGGGTCTCAGCGACACTGCTGCCGTGGAGCTGACCATTGAGGATGTGAATGATAATCCGCGCGTCTGGCCAATTGCAACCTCACCGCCACCATCGTCGAAGGTTTGCCTGCCTTTGCTCTCCCTGTCGGGAGGTTCCTGGAGATTTCAAAAAAGAGCCTTTGTCGGATGGAAAATGCTTTGACGATTGGTTTATGCTTCCATAGAGTTTAGCCACTGAGTTAAGCTGAGTCACTTTCGGAAACAGGCCAACTTTGCTGAGCTGCAAAATGTTTATGGAAAAGCTTCTTTCACCTGTTGTCTAGATGTCTCAGCTAGGAACTTAGAGAAATTATTGAAAGGAAGTTCCAAGTCTGCTGAACAAAGGGTAGGAATATTGTCAGGGAAGCCAGTGGGGACGATGTTGCTGTCGGTGGATGTGACAGATGCAGACGCGGATGGTTTGGGCGGTCCCTTCAGCCTCAGTGTGGTCGGGGAGGACGCAGAGGCCTTTGCATTCACCAACGATGCTGCCCTCGTCACCGATCGCCGACTACGCTTTACCGATCGCCACCTATACCTACTGACCGTTGGATCCATTTATTTTATGAACAATATATTAAAATGTATTTAAAAATCATTACTATCACCTTGATGTTTTTTCTCACTTTTTTCTCACCTCGTTGGACAGTGAAACCAGTTGCTAAGCTTAGCTTTGACATTATTATCTTTCATTTGGCTCTAGAAATTATTGCGAGGCCATAGCGAGTAGAAAATTTTGGAAAACGGACTGCAGTGAATAAATGCTGTTGCCTTTGAGGTTCGCGTGGAGGACGGTGGGAAGCCGCCATTGGCCACTGAGTGCCCTTTGACAGTCCATGTCACCGAAGGTAACTGGCCTCAACAATTGCCATAATTGAGAGCAAGGATTGTTGACCGACAGAGTCCAAGTGGGCGCCGGTGGTCTGGGGCTCCGAGGTGACGGTGAAAGCCTTCCTGGGCGAGTTCCTGGAGGTCGGCTGGCCACCTTGGAGGCTGCGGACAGAGATAAACGAGACATCCTCACCTTTGCCCTCGCGCCCAGCCCTGACCTCATTCCCATCCGTACGTTTCTTTTTCAGCTCGGCAAACTATGACACTGAGGAATTTATTGCAAGCTTTGTGAAAGCTTCAGTCCTAATTTATCCTAAATCTGATTCGGCTCATATCTATGCGCAATTTATTCTTTA
>JASANA010010026.1:0-11649 GCA_030248095.1 Ptycholaimellus sp. GST1_10
AAAGGATTGATTGGAGTCAGCGTCATTGGTGGGTCAGAGAAGTTGGAAAAGGACCCGGAGCCGCCCTCTATCAAGCCCAAGGCAGACGATAAGCTGCTCAGCCAATGGCCTGCTCTTGGTCCTGCCTTCACACAAGGCCTATCTTGCCCCATCTATGCTCGGCTGCTCACGAGAACTCATCCACAACTCCTCTTGCTAGCTCTGCTTTTACCAATTTTTCCATTAATAAAGCGCCCAACATATTTTAATGTCCATATAGTTTAATCCATAAACCACTATTTCACCTAAAATTTTAATCTAGTAGATTTCTTATTTTGTCTCCCATGTCGTCATGATTTTAAGTGAGATGGAACCAAACCCAATCCTCACGGCTAGAGAGATTGAAGGCCACACCGGAACTAGGTAGGTAGCAGTGATGGGCTGAAGCTAGGCGTGAAGATGAAAAAAGAATCAAATAAAAGTTTTCCAACTGTAGGGGTAAAAATAGCGCGGATCGGGGAGCTAATTAGAATATTTGCTGTCTGCAATGTGATCAATTGTTCCCCGCGGTCAACCGTTGCGCTATGCTATACTTGTTAAACTTAAACAATTTTCACTACATAAAATATTAAACTTTGAGTACAAGTCATTAAATCATTCTTTTCAAGTCCTGCATTTGCGCCAACCGAGGCCCATTGATGGGATAATGCAGTAAGTATTTCGAAACATTGAAAATCAGTCAGTACAACAATTATGCAAAAACCTGCACTCATCGAAATCCACTTCAAATATCATGAATGTCATAAATGTCATGAAATCGCTATTTTGCATTATTTTTTGCTCTAGCTATGCAATGTTGTCGTAAAAGAGAAATTAAGAAATATGCAGAACGAAACGAGACACAAGAAAACAATGCCCAATACTGCTCAAAAAATTTCAGAACATACATTTGGCAAACAGCAAAATACTGCCGATAATAATGCAGGTTATGGAGAAGATGGTGCCCTTGATCATGTAGATGATTTGCAAGCAGACGATGTTGATGGGAACGATGGTGCGCATGGGGGTGAGGGTGATGGTGGCGGTGATGCAGGTGGCTATTGAACTAGTAAGCAGTAATATTGGGGCTGAAATTTATTGCATTATTTAATAGCAAGTGTTTTTTTTTATTTTTGTATTGTTGTGCATTAAATATGAAATGTTCCACGAAAGCAAATATCAAAACAGTTGGACAAATGGAAGAAAATTAACATTGAACAGAGGACTTGAGTTTTTTTGTTCACAAGTCGTATATAACGATTCCAAATATGTGCTTACTTTCGAAAATGCTTGAGAAACCACAGACTTACTTTCTTGAGTGACAAACTTTCATGTGCAGCAATGTCATCAATAATCAGTAACAGCTGAACGGCTAAGAATTGCACAGACGACTTGAGTTTTTTTGTTCACAAGTCATATATAGCAATTCCAAATCTGTGCTTACTTTCGAAAATGGTTGAGAAACAACATACTTACTTTCTTGAGTGACAAACTTTCATGCACAGCAATGTCATCAATAATCAGTAACAGCTGAACGGCTTAGAATTGGACAAAGGACTTGAGTTTTTTGTGCACAAGTCATATATAGCGATTTCAAATCTGTGCTTACATTTGAAAATGGTTGAGAAACCACAGACTTGTCTATTAGAGTGAGGAAATTCCATGCATTCATATCATAAGCTGGAAGGTGGTGTGCTCCGTGGTCACCTATTGCGCTTTGCGCCATATACTTGTTATTCATTTCTTTTTTGTTCTTGGGTAAAAAGGGTTAAAATTGATTAGGTAATCGGCATAGAGACCACAAAACTCTGCTCTATTCAGCTGTAAGATTTCTCAAAAAATCGCCAAAAATCATTCCCATCAATTTTTACTTTTTGTCTAAAGGATTATATTCAACGTCTCTTAATTTTCTTCCATTTGTCCAACTGTTTTGATATTTGCTTTCGTGGAACATTTCATATTTAATGCACAACAATACAAAAGTAAAAAAAACACTTGCTATTAAATAATGCAAAATAAATTTCAGCCCCAATATTACTGCTTACTAGTTCAATAGCCACCTGCATCACCGCCACCATCACCCTCACCCCCATGCGCACCATCGTTCCCATCAACATTGTCTGCTTGCAAATCATCTACATGATCAAGGGCACCATCTCCTCCATAACCTGCATTATTATCGGCAGTATTTTGCTGTTTGCCAAATGTATGTTCTGAAATTTTTTGAGGAGTATTGCACTTCGTTTCCTTGTGTCTCGTTTTGTTCTGCATATTTCTTAATTTCTTTTTACGACAACATTGCATAGCTAAGCCAAAAATAATGCAAAATAGCGATTTCATGACATTTATGACATTCATGATATTTGAAGTGGATTTCTGACTACTAGTGTTTGCATAATTGTTGTACTGACTGATTTTCAATGTTTCGAAATACTTACTGCATTATCCCATCAATGGGCTCGTTGGCGCAAATGCAGGACTTGAAAAGAATGATTTAATGACTTGTACTCAAAGTTTAATGTTTTATGTAGTGAAAATTGTCTAAACTTAACAAGTATAGCATAGCGCAATGGTTGACCGCGGGGAACAATGGATCACATTGCAGACAGCAAATATTCAATGAGTCCCCGATCCGCGCTATTTTTACCCCTACAGTTGGAAAACTTTTATTTGATTCTTTTTTCATCTTCATGCCGAGCTTCAGCCCATCACTGCTACCACCTAGTTCCGTGGCCTTCAATCTCTCTAGCCTGAGGATTGGGTTTGGTTCCATCTCACTTAAAATCATGACGACATGGGGGACAAAATTAGAAATCTACTGATTAAAATTTTAGGTGAAATAGTGGTTTATGGATTAAACTATATGGACATTAAAATATGTTGGGCGCTTTATTATGGGGAAAAATTGGTAAAAGCAGAGCTAGCAAGAGGAGTTGCGGACTAGCTTTGTGAGCATGCCATGGAGGAATTGCGGAGAGCCGAGCATAGATGGGGCAGAGGCCTCGTGCGAAGGCAGGACCAAGAGCAGGCCATTGGCTGAGCAGCTTATCGTCTGCCTTGGGCTTGATAGAGGGCGGCTCCGGGTCCTTTTCCAGCTTCTCTGACCCACCAGATGACGCTGACTCCAATCAATCCTTTGACTCCTTCGCTTCCTTAACCCACCATCACTGCGGAAGCCACTGAGATGGACTCCGCCCACAGCTCCGGTTCCATGGCCAGCGACCAGCGCTGTCCAAGAGCCCCTGGATGAAGAGAGGCATAGGAAGCATGAGGTGACAGCCATCGACCAACGGCGGCACCCTTCCCAGGAACAGTGGCTCAGAAATCCAGTAAACGCTACCCACTCTTAAAAAGTTTGGCTTAGTTTTTAATTGTGGATAGAGAACCATTATTTCACAGAAAAGTTGTGTCACCGGAGCGGCAGGGCCTAGGTTCAAACAGGGGTCATGATTGGATGGGAAAAAATATTTCTCAATTTCTCAACGGATATGGAAAAAAAATATTTCCTGAAAGGTAATAATATTTTAGGAAGATCTGGAGGGGCGGAACCGGTCCCCGAACATTTGAAACATTACTTTTTTGGGTGGAAAGTTAAAAAATGGGGTATGCTGAGAAATGGCGAATTCTCAACGGATTTAGACAAACTTTTTTTTCCTGAAAGGTAGTAATATTTTAAGAAGATCTGGAGGGGGTAACTGGTCCCCGAATATTTGAAACATTATTTTTTGGGTAGAAAGTTTGAAAAATGGGCTATGCTTAGAAATGGCCACTTCATAACGGAACTTTTTTCCTTGAAAGGTAATAATATTTTAGGAAGATCTGGAGGGGAGTAAACGGTCCCAGGGCAATTTAAAAATTACTTTTTTGAGTAGAAAGTGTAAAAGTGGGTTATGCTGGGAAAGGGTGAGTTTTCAACTGATTTGCACTTTTTCCTGAAAGGTTATAATATTTAAGGAACATCTAAATGGGTGGAGCCAGTAATAAAGCAATTGAAACATAAGTTTTTTGAGTCCCTTTGGGCTGCTCCGCGGTCAACAATATATACCCACCCAGTGATTCAGTGCTCATTATCTCTTAGCTTGTCTTTTTAAGGCATGTACTTAAACAAACTTAAACAAACATGTACTTAAAAATTTAATTTAAAAAATCGTATCATGCAAAGGTCATTGAAAATAGCTTGGGCTTTAAGGTGGTGAAATTAAATTTGTGACTCTTATCAATAATTTTTTTAACAAATGTAACACATTAGATGCAGAGTTAAGAGAGCCCAGAAAATTAACTGCACATTAGCTTAGTTATGAGTGATGCACACCTATGTTGAGGTGTTTCTTTTTCACTTGTGTTGAGTTGTTTTTTCCATCCATCCGAAATTTTCAATCAGTTTTTGAAAGCTACAATAAATATTGAGCAGAACCACCATTTTTGACCGCAGAGCGGCCCAAAGGGAGGCCCAAAAGGCCTAAGCGGCCCAATGTTGAGAAATGGCGAATCCACAACGGATTTGGACAAAAATTTTTTTCCTGGATGGTAATAATATTTTAGGAAGATCTGGAGGGGTAGACCCGGAATCTGAGCAATTAAAATATATATAAAAAATATATTTTTTTTTTTTTTTTTTTTTTTTTTTTTTTTCCCTCGACCGCACGACCCCTATCTTACGCCCCAATAATTTGTATATATATATAATTATATATTTTTTCACACACACACACACCCACACACACCCACACACACACACACACACACACACACACCCATATATATATATATATATATATATATATATATCAGGACAAAAGTTCAATAACCTCTATATATAGATATATGCGGAATGACAAAAGAAAAATGGGGTAACTGCTTAAGCGGGCTTTGGCCGCCCGCCACTTCGGGCAGGTCGCCAGAGCGCCTCTGGCCTCCGGGCACGGGTGCTACTTTTCGCCTAGCATATTAAAAAACCAATCTTCCGTGCAATTATCAAGAAGAAAGATGCTACAGCCCAAAAACCAAATATTGCAATTTTCCAACATTTCTACACGTGTCTACACGATTCACAATTTCAGTATTTAGTTTATTTTAAAATGCCCTCTTGGCTGCGCACCTATTGGTGATAGCCGATTACATCTTGCTATTGTTAACGCATGGTATTCTAACCTTTAATTTCCATTGCTAAGTTTAAGAATGGGTCAATAATTTGTATGAAATCATTAATTTAGGTTTTTATAAAGAATACAAAGTAAATGTTTTCAATCATATAAATAAAAAAACTGCTTTCAAACAATCACAACAAAACAAAAATAACATCAAACATCTAATCATACTGCCGTAGTTTTTCCAATAGATTTGTAGATTCACCTTTAAGTTCATTTTGTGCAAAATTAAACAATGGTGGCAGAGGCTTTTTATTAAGTAACACGATCCCATTCTTCCTTAGTGCCTTGCGGGTCATAAAAGGGCTGAGCACATACTTCTAAAGCATT
Source organism: Ptycholaimellus sp. GST1_10 (assembly GCA_030248095.1). Taxonomy (NCBI): domain Eukaryota; kingdom Metazoa; phylum Nematoda; class Chromadorea; order Chromadorida; family Chromadoridae; genus Ptycholaimellus; species Ptycholaimellus sp. GST1_10. The sequence goes on from JASANA010010026.1 coordinate 5,496, forward strand.
TAAACGTGTTGATGGCTCGTAAACAAATATATGTGAAAGCATTGTAATAGCATCAGCTGGGGTATTTGGTCGAAACACTTTATTTAGGGGGTATGGCTTGATGATTGGTATTGTAACTTCATTGTAATTTGGATTCATTTCTCCCAACTGTTCATTTGTAGGTGTCCCAAGAATTTTGATAATTTCGACAAGTTGGTCTACTGCATTGCGTCCAGCGAAAAGTGGCTGACAAAGAAGTAATTCTCCTATTACTGTACCTGCAGACCAGACATCGATAGAAAATGTATAATATGTGGCTCCAAATATTAGTTCTGGTGCTCGATAATAACGGCTGCAAATATAAGCAATATTATCCCTTCCCTTTAAAATTCGCTTTGCAGACCCAAAGTCGCACAGTTTAAGGTTTCCAGTGCTAATGTTTACAAGCAAATTCTAAGGCTTCACATCTCTATGGCAAATGTTGAATGGTGGGTAGACGGTAATGGTTGACATAGAGGTCGATGGGGTGGTGCGCTGGCAGCTCCCAGGTGGGAAAGTTGCAGGCCTCTCCCTGCGCCCAACTGGGACCATAAAACCAGAGGCGGAAGGTGTCCTTCTGCACATACTCCGCAAAGCGGACGCCCCTGGAGGCCAGATCCACCGGGTTGTCCTCACTCCGCACATAATGCAGTGTGAAGTTGAGGCTTCCCTGCAGGTCCCGGATGGTTTTGATCCGGTTATTCACGTAGACCGTGGGTCCCCGGCCTAGGTGGATCTGTTGCAAGGCAATCATGGAGTTGGTGTAGACGCGCTTCTCGACCACGCCGATGGTGGCCGGGAGCTGCTTCTCCCTGAAGCGCATCAACGTCACCGCTTTCTCCACCGCTAGCAACTCCAATTTTGGCATATCTTCCAAATGGCCTGGGTTGGGGGAGGCCTTGGAGATGAGGAGCATGCAATAGGCACCACTGGTGATCTCATGGCAGTGGCCCTGTTCGTCGATGATGCTGATGGGCACTGGGCGGGAGGCAGCGGTGGCAAAAGAGTAGGTGTAGATGCAGCACCCGTGCGCCTTGCCGCTGGCGTCCGCGAAGGCCAACAACCAAATCTTTGATCGCGGAGACCACGCCGCCCACCTCTGGATCTTCACTGAGGACAAGCCTTCCAGGTCCTCAAGAACCTCCATCCACCACTTCTTGAACTAGGCGGTGACGGACTTGTCCCAGTCATAGCCATCGAACTGAATCTGGCTGAAGAGAAGCTTTGGAAGGATAATGACTGGGGAGTGGAAGCCGTGAGGGTTGAAACGGCGGACGAAGGTTTTGATGACCATCCGTTTGGTGCAGGGCCAGAGCGGGAAGTTGATGTCCGTCTGGCCAACGTAGAGGGCGTCGCGGATGATGTCCCACCCGACTCCGAGAAGCTTTACCTCCTCCATCTTGCCCTTTTCCTCGTCCTGGAGGCTGGAGTTAAACACCGGGCTATTACTGACAAACTCCCGTAGGTTCATCTGAGCTGCGGCAAATATTTCGACCGCCTCCCTCTTCTTCCTCAATGTCTCGGTCACATCTGAGGCATTGAAGGCGATGTTGTCCACGTATATCATGGACTCAATCTCCTTGGCAAGGTTGGAGCCTTCCTCCTCCAGGAAGGAGTTGATCACGACCTGGAGGACTGCTGGGCTGCTTTTGTACCCAAAACCTACTCAAGTTAGCCTCAAGTAGGCGTAGTTCTCAAACCCAGCCGGCTTGGCTGGGTTTTTCAGCCAAATAAATCAAGCGAGGTATTTGTGCTTAGGGAGAAGCAGGATCTGGAGAAACGCCTTCTCCAGGTCCCCCACCACAAGGATCTCCGAAAATCGATAACGGAGGAGAATCCCCATCAACGAACCCAGCAACTATGTGTATTTCTTAGAATTATTTACACTTTTTAGTGAAGGCCTAAGAAATAAATGGAAATGTATGTTATGACCTAAGAACGGCGTAAGAAATGGTGTAATAAATTAAGTTTTTCTTTTTGACCGCGGAGCGGCCCTTAGAGGTTACTAAACTTTTGTCCTCATACGTATATATATGTTCCTGGAAATGCTGTCCATGGGCGAATTCAGAAACGGATTTGGACAAACTTTTTTTCCTGAAAGGTAATGCTATTTTAGGAAGATCTGGAGGGGTAGACCCGGAATCTGAGCATTTGAAACATTACTTCTTTGGGTAGAAAAACCAGAAAATTTCAATATATAGTTTTTGCGATGTAGCACCTGTAATCTTAAGAACTGCACAAACGACTTGGGTTTTTTTGTTCACAAGTCATATATAGCGATTCCAAATCTATGCTTACTTTTGAAAATGGTTGAGAAACCAGAGATTTATCCTCTTGAGTGACAAACTTTCATGCACTGCAATAGCATCAATAATCAGTAACAGCTGAACGGCTGATAATTGAACAGAATACTTGCGTTTTTTGTTCACAAGTCGTATATAGCCTTTAGTGAAATGAAGGAGCCATATGCACCAGTGGTGTAGTGGTGTAAGCGATTGGACAGCTGGATCAAACTGGTAGGTTCAAATCCTAGTCAAATCCTTTTTAAAGTTGAGAAAACAATTAATACTATCGGCAGGTCAAAAGTAAAGCTCTTTTCTCCAAAAATCGATTGCCCTGAGTCTAAATCAAGAAAATTTCTTAAAAATATGTTAGTTTGCCAATAAATATGCAATGAATTTTTTTATTTTCGAATTTTTTTCTTCATTATATTTTTTTAAACAAGTTTATTTTCCTTAACTATAGAAATATTACTTTACTTTACTATAAAAATATACTCCTTTACTATATTAAAAGTTGAAGAAATATATGGTACCTGTTCTCGTCAAATTCTGAGGCAATGCGAGGCAGGCGAGGCAATGCGAGGCATACCTGCCCCTCGCCAGGACTCTAGTACCCTCGCCAGGACTCTAGTCCGGCACAGGGTGGGGGCGCGCGCGCTGGGCGGCAAGACTGAAAGCTGAAGCAGCAAATGGGCCCATGGCCACCAACGAATGGCCACATGGCCGGCAGAAAGAGGCTGAAAATGGCTGAAACGCCAAAGGCTGAAAGCACTGAAGCATGAAAGGCTGAAGCAATGCCAAGAGGCTGAAACACTGAAAATATGAAAGGCCCAAGGATGAAAGCGATGAACTGAATCAGGCTAGGCAAATCTGCGAGCGGAGCAGGATATCCAGAAAGTTGAGAGAGTAAAACATGTGAATTAGCCGCCTCCAGGCCATCGCCCATGCAACGTTTCCACCGAGAGAGGCCCCAAAGGAGCCTCTCTGACCCGCGTGGTGCTAGGCGGGCGGCTCTCTCGGAGGCAGCTCACAGCAAGAGGCAAAGTGAGAGGCTGGGAGCAGGACCTAGAGCTAAGCGTGGGGGTGACAGAGAAGGAAAAGAATGCGCCTCATCCAGCAGCGTGCTGGCCCTGGCAGCTGATGCGAGGAGCGAAAATTTGGACAGAAGAAGAGAGGGGTAGGTGGGGATGGGAATCAGGTTGGCAGGAGGCCTTGGCGGCATAGATGGCGGCGAGCTCAAGCTGTCAGCTGCTGCTCCTCGTAGCCCTGGCCTCCTCCGCGCTCCCCTCCATCCCCATCCTGAAGCTCTCCACCGGCAACCTTTCCATCTCCCAAGGGCAACGTGTCACTGCAAAGGGCGGGTCTACTCTGAACTGGAGGTTCAGAGCAGGGACCCTGGAGTGCATTCGAGGTTCCCGGTGGCCGTGTTGGAGTAGAAGAAGTGGGAGTGGACACTGTCCCCTGTAGCCGTTTGCGCACCCTGCCCCCATCGCTTCCGCCCCCGTCCTAAAGCCTTCCCCAAGCCTTTCTGCCCTTCCACCATGAGAGGACCACTGGTGGGGGCGGGTGTACTCAGAGCTGGAGGCTCAGAGCATTGACCCTTCTGCGCTTGCGGGGAAGCGTCCAGAGAGGCCTCGCAGGGGACGAGATTGGAGACTGAGCACTTGACACGGTAGCTGTTGCTGTCGACCACCGAGACAAAGCGGACGGTGCCCGATGCATTGGGATGATGCCGCTCCACCCGCACCAGCTTCCACAGGTGCCGAGGCCGGTCCTCAGCCAGGAGACAGGCCTTCCCCGTGGCTGGGGGAGGCATAGAGCAAAGGCCGCGTCGCTTGGACTGGGCTAGATGCTGTGAGCAAAGGTAGGCTAGGTACATGGAACGCCAGGCGTTGGTGAAGAGGCTGATGATCTTCTGCTTGGCCACCTGGAGCCGTCAAAGCTGGGGAGCTGAGGCTGGTGTGCAGGAAGACTCAAACAGGATGGGAGAAGAGAGGCTTCTCTTGCTTCTCCATCCCCAGGCGGCCTTTCGTTGGAGGCAAGATGGAAGCTAAGACTAGCTGGTCCATGAAGCTGGAAGGAGAGAGATGCCAACCCTTGTAGCAGGCGGCACAGGTGAAGGTGAAGGCGAGGGCTGAGGGATCCTTGGCGACGATGTGGTCATGCAGGCTGAGCCAGGCCTCCACCGTCGCAGAGCCGTGGGGCTGGAAGAGGATGTTGAGGCCGTCCAGGCAGTAGGCTTCCTGGCAGCCGTCGCAGATCACCCGCTCCTCCGTGTGCACCACCACCGAGCACTTCCCCGAGCACACCGGAGAGTCCGGCTCCATCACCGGCGCCATTGAGCTGCAGGCCAGAAGGCAAAAGGAGGGAGCAAAGAGAGGGGCAGGAACCGAAGAGAGAGAGGTGTGTCAAGCGCAAGCCTGACAGGGACCTATGTGCGCTTGAGGTGCTTCCCGCTGAAGCAGTAGGGGCAGGCGAGGAGCAGACTGAGGATGAAGGCGAAGGACTCCACCCCGACCTCAACTCACGCCACCACCAGAGACTCAGGACTCGCAAAGAACAGCCCACCGCAAGAGGACGGCGCATCTGGGGTCACCCAAACACACCTCCTAGCGATTGCGAAGCTTGTCCTTGGAGCTGAATCAGTTGGGTGGCATCGCCAGCCACTTTTAGACGAAGCCCAGTTCGGGACTGGACAGGCTCTATGTTCTCGTCAACTTCTGAGGCAATGCGAGGCAGGCGAGGCAATGCGAGGCAGACCTGCCCCTCGCCAGGACTCTAGTACCCTCGCCAGGACTCTAGTCTGGCACAGTACCATCGGCGGGCCAAAAGTGGATCTCTTTTCTCCAAAATTTGCAATTGCCTCGAGTAAAAAGTCAAGGAAATACAATTTCTACTAGTGGAATATGCTGTGTCATCTGCATTTTGTTTTTGGGCGCGCATGGAAAGAGACACTGAACTGCGCGCCAAAAACAAAATGCAACTGTCCAAGCAGCAGATTCCTCTAGTAGGAATTGTATTTCCATGAATTTTTACTCGAGGCAATTGCAAATTTTGGAGAAAATATATATATAATAACAGAAAAACAAGAAGCACGTGAACATATATATTAAGCTAGAAACGGGTGAATTCTCTACAGATTTTGACAAACATTTTTTCCTGAAAGATAAAAATATTTAAGCAGGATCCGTGCAATTGAAATATTACTTTGTTCCTAGAAAGACTGGAAAATTGCAATTTAGTTTTTGCGCTGTAGCACCTTTATTCTTGATAATTGCACAGAATACTTCTGTGTTTTAATTCACAATTCATATATGCCGGTTCCAAATCTGTGCTTACTTTTGTTTCACCGTAGTATATTGCGGTTCATAATCTGTGCTTATTTTTGACAATCGGTGAGAAACCACAGATTTTCCCTTTTGAGTGACAAACTTTCATGCATTAAACAAAAGTTTGGATACATTTTGTTCTATACCAGCAAAACAGCTGAGAATTGAACATTAAACATTGATTTTTTTATTCACAATATATGTCTGCCTGTTTTGAATCTGTGTTTACTTTTGAAATTGGTTGAGAAACCCGACTTACTCTGTTGAGTGCCAATGTTCAGCCTTGAACAAAAACATTCCTTAATTTTTAACATTTGCTACAGCTGAAGATAGGACAGCGCTCCGCGGTGACTTATTGCGCTATGCGGCATATCCCATAAATCAATATTACTTTTATTATTTAGTCATTAATTCTTTTTTATCTGCTTTAATTGTTTAGTTAGCATAACAAATATATAACTGTCAGAAATCATACGCTCTGTAAGTTTGTAAAACTGCCAACATGGAACCAAATCAGGATGGACT
>JASANA010010027.1:0-22668 GCA_030248095.1 Ptycholaimellus sp. GST1_10
CAACATTCCCTGCACTACCAATTCAATGCCAGGCATCAGAAAGTGAATAAGAGCGGCTAGGGCGAAGGATTGGAGGAGGGGGCGCTTGAAACGGGCCAGCAGGTCGCACATCCGGAGGCCGATTAGACCGCTCTGACCGAACACACCTCGCCTGCTCTGAGGCGGAAAAAACTCACACACAGCCAACATTCCCTGCACTACCAATTCAATGCCAGGCATCAGAAAGTGAATAAGAGCGGCTAGGGCGAGGTATTGCAGGAGGGGGCGCTTGGAATTGCTAGCAGGTCGCACATCCGGAGGCCGATTGGCAAGACCGCTCTGACCCAGCAACAGACACCTCGCCGCTCCTAGGCGGAAAATACACACACAGCCAACATTCCCTGCACTACCAATTCAATGCCAGGCATCAGAAAGTGAATAAGAGCGGCTAGGGCGAAGGATTGGAGGAGGGGGCGCTTGGAATTGCTAGCAGGTCGCACATCCGGAGGCCGATTAGACCGCTCTGACCGAGCAACAGACACCTCGCCTGCTCTGAGGCGGAAAATACGCACACAGCCAACATCCCCCCTGCACTACCAATTCAATGCCAGGCATCAGAAAGTGAATAAGAGCGGCTAGGGCGAAGGATTGGAGGAGGGGGCGCTTGGAATTGCTAGCAGGTCGCACATCCGGAGGCCGATTAGACCGCTCTGACCGAGCAACAGACACCTCGCCTGCTCTGAGGCGGAAAATGCACACACAGCCAACAGTCCCTGCACTACCAATTCAATGCCAGGCATCAGAAAGTGAATAAGAGCGGCTAGGGCGAAGGATTGGAGGAGGGGGCGCTTGGAATTGCTAGCAGGTCGCACATCCGGAGGCCGATTAGACCGCTCTGACCGAGCAACAGACACCTCGCCTGCTCTGAGAGGCGGAAAATGCACACACAGCCAACATTCCCTGCACTACCAATTCAATGCCAGGCATCAGAAAGTGAATAAGAGCGGCTAGGGCGAAGGATTGGAGGAGGGGGCGCTTGGAATTGATAGCAGAACGCACAGCCGGAGGCCCGATTAGACCGCTCTGACCGAGCAACAGACACCTCGCCTGCTCTGAGGCGGAAAATGCACACACAGCCAACATTCCCTGCACTACCAATTCAATGCCAGGCATCAGAAAGTGAATAAGAGCGGCTAGGGCGAAGGATTGGAGGAGGGGGCGCTTGGAATTGCTAGCAGGTCGCACATCCGGAGGCCGATTAGACCGCTCTGACCGAGCAACAGACACCTCGCCTGCTCTGAGGCGGAAAATGCACACACAGCCAACATTCCCTGCACTACCAATTCAATGCCAGGCATCAGAAAGTGAATAAGAGCGGCTAGGGCGAAGGATTGGAGGAGGGGGCGCTTGGAATTGCTAGCAGGTCGCACATCCGGAGGCCGATTAGACCGCTCTGACCGAGCAACAGACACCTCGCCTGCTCTGAGGCGGAAAATGCACAGACAGCCAACAGTCCCTGCACTACCAATTCAATGCCAGGCATCAGAAAAGTGAATAAGAGCGGCTAGGGCGAAGGATTGGAGGAGGGGGCGCTTGGAAGTGCTAGCAGGGCGCACATCCGGAGGCCGATTAGACCGCTCTGACCGAGCAACAGACACCTCGCCTGCTCTGAGGCGGAAAATGCACACACAGCCACATTCCCTTCTGACCAATCCAACGCCAGGCATCAGAAAGTGAATAGAGCGGGGGGCTAGGGCGTTGGGGGGGGCGCTTGGTTGCTGAGCGGTCGCTCCGGAGGCCGTTGCCGCTCTGCCGAGCACGACCCTCGCCTGCTCGAGGCGGAAAATGCACACACAGCCAACATTCCCTGCACTACCAATTCAATGCCAGGCATCAGAAAGTGAATAAGAGCGGCTAGGGCGAAGGATTGGAGGAGGGGGCGCTTTGAATTGCTAGCAGGTCGCACATCCGGAGGCCGATTAGACCGCTCTGACCGAGCAACAGACACCTCGCCTGCTCTGAGGCGGAAAATGCACACACAGCCAACATTCCCTGCACTACCAATTCAATGCCAGGCATCAGAAAGTGAATAAGAGCGGCTAGGGCGAAGGATTGGAGGAGGGGGCGCTTGGAATTGCTAGCAGGTCGCACATCCGGAGGCCGATTAGACCGCTCTGACCGAGCAACAGACACCTCGCCTGCTCTGAGGCGGAAAATGCACACACAGCCAACATTCCCTGCACTACCAATTCAATGCCAGGCATCAGAAAGTGAATAAGAGCGGCTAGGGCGAAGGATTGGAGGAGGGGGCGCTTGGAATTGCTAGCAGGTCGCACATCCGGAGGCCGATTAGACCGCTCTGACCGAGCAACAGACACCTCGCCTGCTCTGAGGCGGAAAATGCACACACAGCCAACATTCCCTGCACTACCAATTCAATGCCAGGCATCAGAAAGTGAATAAGAGCGGCTAGGGCGAAGGATTGGAGGAGGGGGCGCTTGGAATTGCTAGCAGGTCGCACATCCGGAGGCCGATTAGACCGCTCTGACCGAGCAACAGACACCTCGCCTGCTCTGAGGCGGAAAATGCACACACAGCCAACATTCCCTGCACTACCAATTCAATGCCAGGCATCAGAAAGTGAATAAGAGCGGCTAGGGCGAAGGATTGGAGGAGGGGGCGCTTGGAATTGCTAGCAGGTCGCACATCCGGAGGCCGATTAGACCGCTCTGACCGAGCAACAGACACCTCGCCTGCTCTGAGGCGGAAAATGCACACACAGCCAACATTCCCTGCACTACCAATTCAATGCCAGGCATCAGAAAGTGAATAAGAGCGGCTAGGGCGAAGGATTGGAGGAGGGGGCGCTTGGAATTGCTAGCAGGTCGCACATCCGGAGGCCGATTAGACCGCTCTGACCGAGCAACAGACACCTCGCCTGCTCTGAGGCGGAAAATGCACACACAGCCAACATTCCCTGCACTACCAATTCAATGCCAGGCATCAGAAAGTGAATAAGAGCGGCTAGGGCGAAGGATTGGAGGAGGGGGCGCTTGGAATTGCTAGCAGGTCGCACATCCGGAGGCCGATTAGACCGCTCTGACCGAGCAACAGACACCTCGCCTGCTCTGAGGCGGAAAATGCACACACAGCCAACATTCCCTGCACTACCAATTCAATGCCAGGCATCAGAAAGTGAATAAGAGCGGCTAGGGCGAAGGATTGGAGGAGGGGGCGCTTGGAATTGCTAGCAGGTCGCACATCCGGAGGCCGATTAGACCGCTCTGACCGAGCAACAGACACCTCGCCTGCTCTGAGGCGGAAAATGCACACACAGCCAACATTCCCTGCACTACCAATTCAATGCCAGGCATCAGAAAGTGAATAAGAGCGGCTAGGGCGAAGGATTGGAGGAGGGGGCGCTTGGAATTGCTAGCAGGTCGCACATCCGGAGGCCGATTAGACCGCTCTGACCGAGCAACAGACACCTCGCCTGCTCTGAGGCGGAAAATGCACACACAGCCAACATTCCCTGCACTACCAATTCAATGCCAGGCATCAGAAAGTGAATAAGAGCGGCTAGGGCGAAGGATTGGAGGAGGGGGCGCTTGGAATTGCTAGCAGGTCGCACATCCGGAGGCCGATTAGACCGCTCTGACCGAGCAACAGACACCTCGCCTGCTCTGAGGCGGAAAATGCACACACAGCCAACATTCCCTGCACTACCAATTCAATGCCAGGCATCAGAAAGTGAATAAGAGCGGCTAGGGCGAAGGATTGGAGGTGGGGGCGCGTGGAATTGCTAGCAGGTCGCACATCCGGAGGCCGATTAGACCGCTCTGACCGAGCAACAGACACCTCGCCTGCTCTGAGGCGGAAAATGCACACACAGCCAACATTCCCTGCACTACCAATTCAATGCCAGGCATCAGAAAGTGAATAAGAGCGGCTAGGGCGAAGGATTGGAGGAGGGGGCGCTTGGAATTGCTAGCAGGTCGCACATCCGGAGGCCGATTAGACCGCTCTGACCGAGCAACAGACACCTCGCCTGCTCTGAGGCGGAAAATGCACACACAGCCAACATTCCCTGCACTACCAATTCAATGCCAGGCATCAGAAAGTGAATAAGAGCGGCTAGGGCGAAGGATTGGAGGAGGGGGCGCTTGGAATTGCTAGCAGGTCGCACATCCGGAGGCCGATTAGACCGCTCTGACCGAGCAACAGACACCTCGCCTGCTCTGAGGCGGAAAATGCACACACAGCCAACATTCCCTGCACTACCAATTCAATGCCAGGCATCAGAAAGTGAATAAGAGCGGCTAGGGCGAAGGATTGGAGGAGGGGGCGCGTGGAATGGCAAGAAGGTCGAACAGACGGAGGCAGAGTAGACCGCTCTGACCGAGCAACAGACACCTCGCCTGCTCTGAGGCGGAAAATGCACACACAGCCAACATTCCCTGCACTACCAATTCAATGCCAGGCATCAGAAAGTGAATAAGAGCGGCTAGGGCGAAGGATTGGAGGAGGGGGCGCTTGGAATTGCTAGCAGGTCGCACATCCGGAGGCCGATTAGACCGCTCTGACCGAGCAACAGACACCTCGCCTGCTCTGAGGCGGAAAATGCACACACAGCCAACATTCCCTGCACTACCAATTCAATGCCAGGCATCAGAAAGTGAATAAGAGCGGCTAGGGCGAAGGATTGGAGGAGGGGGCGCTTGGAATTGCTAGCAGGTCGCACATCCGGAGGCCGATTAGACCGCTCTGACCGAGCAACAGACACCTCGCCTGCTCTGAGGCGGAAAATGCACACACAGCCAACATTCCCTGCACTACCAATTCAATGCCAGGCATCAGAAAGTGAATAAGAGCGGCTAGGGCGAAGGATTGGAGGAGGGGGCGCTTGGAATTGCTAGCAGGTCGCACATCCGGAGGCCGATTAGACCGCTCTGACCGAGCAACAGACACCTCGCCTGCTCTGAGGCGGAAAATGCACACACAGCCAACATTCCCTGCACTACCAATTCAATGCCAGGCATCAGAAAGTGAATAAGAGCGGCTAGGGCGAAGGATTGGAGGAGGGGGCGCTTGGAATTGCTAGCAGGTCGCACATCCGGAGGCCGATTAGACCGCTCTGACCGAGCAACAGACACCTCGCCTGCTCTGAGGCGGAAAATGCACACACAGCCAACATTCCCTGCACTACCAATTCAATGCCAGGCATCAGAAAGTGAATAAGAGCGGCTAGGGCGAAGGATTGGAGGAGGGGGCGCTTGGAATTGCTAGCAGGTCGCACATCCGGAGGCCGATTAGACCGCTCTGACCGAGCAACAGACACCTCGCCTGCTCTGAGGCGGAAAATGCACACACAGCCAACATTCCCTGCACTACCAATTCAATGCCAGGCATCAGAAAGTGAATAAGAGCGGCTAGGGCGAAGGATTGGAGGAGGGGGCGCTTGGAATTGCTAGCAGGTCGCACATCCGGAGGCCGATTAGACCGCTCTGACCGAGCAACAGACACCTCGCCTGCTCTGAGGCGGAAAATGCACACACAGCCAACATTCCCTGCACTACCAATTCAATGCCAGGCATCAGAAAGTGAATAAGAGCGGCTAGGGCGAAGGATTGGAGGAGGGGGCGCGTGGAATTGCTAGCAGGTCGCACATCCGGAGGCCGATTAGACCGCTCTGACCGAGCAACAGACACCTCGCCTGCTCTGAGGCGGAAAATGCACACACAGCCAACATTCCCTGCACTACCAATTCAATGCCAGGCATCAGAAAGTGAATAAGAGCGGCTAGGGCGAAGGATTGGAGGAGGGGGCGCTTGGAATTGCTAGCAGGTCGCACATCCGGAGGCCGATTAGACCGCTCTGACCGAGCAACAGACACCTCGCCTGCTCTGAGGCGGAAAATGCACACACAGCCAACATTCCCTGCACTACCAATTCAATGCCAGGCATCAGAAAGTGAATAAGAGCGGCTAGGGCGAAGGATTGGAGGAGGGGGCGCTTGGAATTGCTAGCAGGTCGCACATCCGGAGGCCGATTAGACCGCTCTGACCGAGCAACAGACACCTCGCCTGCTCTGAGGCGGAAAATGCACACACAGCCAACATTCCCTGCACTACCAATTCAATGCCAGGCATCAGAAAGTGAATAAGAGCGGCTAGGGCGAAGGATTGGAGGAGGGGGCGCCGTGGAATTGCTAGCAGGTCGCACATCCGGAGGCCGATTAGACCGCTCTGACCGAGCAACAGACACCTCGCCTGCTCTGAGGCGGAAAATGCACACACAGCCAACATTCCCTGCACTACCAATTCAATGCCAGGCATCAGAAAGTGAATAAGAGCGGCTAGGGCGAAGGATTGGAGGAGGGGGCCCGTGGAATTGCTAGCAGGTCGCACATCCGGAGGCCGATTAGACCGCTCTGACCGAGCAACAGACACCTCGCCTGCTCTGAGGCGGAAAATGCACACACAGCCAACATTCCCTGCACTACCAATTCAATGCCAGGCATCAGAAAGTGAATAAGAGCGGCTAGGGCGAAGGATTGGAGGAGGGGGCCGCGTGGAATTGCTAGCAGGTCGCACATCCGGAGGCCGATTAGACCGCTCTGACCGAGCAACAGACACCTCGCCTGCTCTGAGGCGGAAAATGCACACACAGCCAACATTCCCTGCACTACCAATTCAATGCCAGGCATCAGAAAGTGAATAAGAGCGGCTAGGGCGAAGGATTGGAGGAGGGGGCCCGTGGAATTGCTAGCAGGTCGCACATCCGGAGGCCGATTAGACCGCTCTGACCGAGCAACAGACACCTCGCCTGCTCTGAGGCGGAAAATGCACACACAGCCAACATTCCCTGCACTACCAATTCAATGCCAGGCATCAGAAAGTGAATAAGAGCGGCTAGGGCGAAGGATTGGAGGAGGGGGCCCGTGGAATTGCTAGCAGGTCGCACATCCGGAGGCCGATTAGACCGCTCTGACCGAGCAACAGACACCTCGCCTGCTCTGAGGCGGAAAATGCACACACAGCCAACATTCCCTGCACTACCAATTCAATGCCAGGCATCAGAAAGTGAATAAGAGCGGCTAGGGCGAAGGATTGGAGGAGGGGGCCCGTGGAATTGCTAGCAGGTCGCACATCCGGAGGCCGATTAGACCGCTCTGACCGAGCAACAAACACCTCGCCTGCTCTGAGGCGGAAAATGCACACATAGCTTCTCAATCAGGCAGGTGTTTTTGGACCCATTCACTTTCTCTTTTGTCGGAAGCCCATTAGTGTGTCCTTGTTTAACAGAATCATGGCTAATTAGCAAATTTGCAACTACAAAGTTGATTGTCAAAGAGCTTGCTAGTGACTGGAACAGGAAGGAGTAGAATTGGTGGATAGGAGAAGGTGGGATGGATGAAGGGAGATGGAAAAGGAGGAGGAGGAGCGGAGTGAATGGGGCGGAAGTGATGGGTGGGCACAAAGACGCTAATGACGCTCAGAGGTTGCGCAAGGAGGCACTCGGGATGGCCATCCCATCATGGATGGCCCCAGTGCCGCCCACTCACCTGTGGCCCCGAAGCCGCGCCTTTGTCCTCCCCCCTCCCTGCCTTCGCAACTTCTAAGTGCTGTCTTCTTCGCCACTCTTTATGGGGGGCAGGTCAAATTTCCTCAAAGTTTCACTCGGCAAAATACTGCAAGCTCTGTGCAAACGTGACATTATTCTGAACATAAATTGGAAACAAAAGTATTTGGTATGCAGCATGACTCAAATAAATTGTGCACGTCCTCAACTCCCGGCATAGAGCAGGAAACACAAATCAGAATATTATCGTACAGTTTAAGCAGGAGACTTCCTTCAAACAGGGACGGGCAGGTCCTGTTTGAGGTCAAAAAAGTAGTGGCATTTGGAGGTGGCGACGAGGCTGGTGTCGTTGGCGAGTCGGATCTTGTAGAAGCCCACCTCCTCCGCCACCAACTCCCCGAACTCCGGGTAGGCTGTCACTGAGTAGCGCGGCGATTGAATCCCCGTCCGCACCTCAACCTGCCGCTTTGAGGGAGGAAGGGCGGTGTGGAAGGAAGGGACCATTTTGTTGACATCCGTCTCGTCCGCAGTCTGGGCCCGGTAGAAGCCGATGGAATAGTCGCAGTTGTCGCGGAACTGGATGAACCAGTGCAGGCGGGCCCCAGCCGACTGCACCTCCACCGTCAGATACTTCACCTGCCAGGCTCAGGGGGGTGATTGAGGGGTAATGGAGGGTTCCTGGCTACCTTGCCGGGGCCGAGGGAGAGGGAGTTGAGAGAGAGTCCTTGCAGAGCTGGGTAGTCAGCGTCGGGCTGGAAGCGCTCTGCTTTAGGCACCTGCGCAGCAAGCGTTTTTCACTATCGCCCCACATCCTGTCTCTTCCCATGCTTGCCCAAAAATGCAGATGATGCATTAAATTTCACCTATCGAAAGTGTAATTTTTTCTTTAATAATCCTTCTGTAATTATCCTAGCTCCTAACTTGAAGATTTCGATAAGAGGACCCAAAACATTTAACATGAAAATTCGAACCCATCTTAATTATGAAATGTAATTGAAATGTGTCAGTCCACATGCTTCGGGTGTACCTTGCCAGGGAGTGGCCAGCGGATGAGCTGTGGGCAGGCAGGATCTCCGTTCTCCACCAACCTCCCGCCAAAAGCTTCCGGGAGACGTCCCGGATCCACATGCTTGAGCAGCTCGCTTCGTTTGCTCAGCACGATGATCTGGGTTTCTTTGGGCGCCAGATGTTTCAGCATACCCACCACTGCTTTAGCTGCAAAGCCAAGCAAGGACTGTGTGGATGAGTTGGGCGGAAGTGAGTAGGCAAACCCAGGACGGGGGCATTGACAGCGATGATTTTCCTAAGCACACCCGGATAGTGTCCTTTAAGGTATTTCAGCATGTCGCTGACGGCGCCGTTGATGAGGCTGGCGTCCAGCGAGAAGTCCTCGAAGTCGAAGATGGTCATCGAGCCCCACTGCTCGCCTACACAGGACAGCAGGGTCTCAATGTCTGAGGTGGTTGGGGGTTGAGGAGGGTGGGCTGACCAGTTTCGGCCTCTTTGCGACGGAGCATTTGGTAGGCCCGTTCCACATCGAACAGAATCTCGGTGGTGAAGCGACTGGGCATGATGGCCTTGCGCAGGCCCTGGATGTCCATCTTCCCGTGCAGCACGTAAGTGAACACCAGATTATCACCCTCCCGCCCCGTCGTCTGCGGCAGGGAGCCTGGCAGTTTCTCTTTCTACTTTTCACTTCTTCATCAGGGTCAAATCTAAGAATCTCTCAATAGGATCCTCAAACATAAACAGCCAGATAGATTGAGAACCTGCGTAGTAGAGGAGAAATTTGCGACAGCGCTCAGCATCGGCGGGGACCTGGTCCAGGCGCATGGCCTTGCGCATCTGGAGGTGGCGACGCAGACGCCGCGCTGTCTTCAAGCCTCTGCGGTAGGGAGGGGAGGGCGAGGTAGAGAGGAGTGAAAACGTCGGGGACACTGAAGCCGTTGTCGCCCAGCCAGCGCAGTAGGTCCAATCGGCTCCACTCAGCCCCCAGCTCCGACCCTAGCTCCCCTCGCAGCTTTTCCACCGCCTCTTCCTTCTTCGCCATTTCTTCTTTTCCGACCTTAGGGAGGAGGCAAAATAGCCGTGAAGGAGGGGAGAAGAGTAAGGAGAGGGTTTCAGAGGTCCGTAGGCGAGGGGTCATTAAGGTGTCTTGAGACAGGCAGGGGGTGTCCACAGCCTTCCCGCCTAAACTCTCCTCTCTCTCTCTCTGCCCCCTGCGCATATATACCCTGCCTTCCTCCGCTGCAACAGTGAGGGGTACAAAACAAAATTCGCCATTGTCCGCAGTCAACCAACGTCATAACTTAGAGCACACATGACATGGTGGAATGTTTCTTTCATGTTTATTGATTGTCAATAGCTGATAATACCTTGTTGGGATAAAAAACCTGATTATAAAAAGCGAAAAATTCCGAAAACATTATTTGACCACCATCTTTTCGGCCAGACAATAAATCGCAGGGTTGGGGGCATTATGAAAAACGCATCTAACATTATCCATCGCAATAAAAATGGAATCAGAGTCACTTGTCTCGCTCGCAGACGGCGCCTTCGCTAGTTTCACCTGCATTCAGCTGGCTGCTCAGTGGACTCCACTCAGGTAGATGCCAGTGTGGAATTTCTGCTAAGTTTGCCGATGATGGCGGCGAAAGCGGAGCGTTTTTTGGCCTCCTTTGACGATTCTGGGACGCTGAAACGGTTTATACACTGATGGGGCCGTGAGGGATGGGTCAGCAAGGCATAGAAGGACATGTCGGGCATAGAGGTGCTGAGAAGGCGATAGAAGCCCTTTCTTTTGACGCTGGGCTGGCGGGGGCTGTGGTGGTTGGGATCTGGGGCTGGTGGAAGTTGAGTGGCGGCCAGGGCTTTGAGGACGGCCACTCGCGTCTGCAGCGGCCGACTGGACTGAGTGGAGCCGCGTGCTGAGCCCATGACGCCGCTTGCGCTACCTGCCTATTCACGCCCTTTTCATTTCCATTTACTAGGCCAACTAAATAATCAAGAGCATTCGCAGAAAGATGAGAGAATGAGAGAAAGCCAACGAATGCGCTCCACGGGAGCCAGGGAGGAGAGATCAGCTAGAGAGGTGGACCGCTGCGATGCCTCTGCTGTGGGAGACAGCGTCTCCAATGAGCCATGCCACTGGCCTCCTCGATTGAAGGAAAACAAGGACTGCAACACAAAGGTTTTTTTTCTTTATCAGAATACTAAATGCAACCGCATCCCAGTAGTCTTTTATAGGTTGTCCTTGATCCCCGGCGCTTTGAGTCAGCATCATATTTGATTAGCTGAAAATGTACTTGATTCATGACTAATCGTGTCTTTTCATAACGAAAAATCAGCTTTAAAAAATTTTTGGCAGCAGCAGTGTCATTTTGGCTTGTTGAATTGTATTAAAAAATATGGCTGACTCTGAGAACCCCCCCAAGACTTACAGCCCCCCCCCAAACTTACACCCCCCCCCATGAATTACACCCCCCCCCCCCCCCCATGAATTACACCCCCCAAGGCATATATATTGAAAATTTTTTTTATTGCCTTAACATACTTCTCTTCACATATCTCGAAAAAACCCCGGAATTTTATGTTGAAATTCGAAATTTAACATACTTTAATTTAAAAATTCTTCATCTTCTCACCAGATAAGGCGCAAGAACCAAAGGCTCTCCTTTCACTTGGCAGACCACTAGTTAGTCCTACCGAGTTAGCACAAAACATAATGAAAAAACTCGGTATAACACTAAATAGTAGGTACTGCCACAGTGAAAGGAGAGCCTTTAGTAGCCCCATTAGACTTGCTAAAAAAGTAGGTATTTAGTTGTTTAGAAAAAAATTCCTTGAGTTTAAATTTAGATATGTAAAGAGAAGCATTTTAAGCTAATAAAATTTTTTTTTCAATATATCCCCTTTGGGGGGGGGGTGTAATTCTGGGGGGGGGGTTGTAACCCCATTGGGGGGGTGTAATTCTTGGGGGGGGTTCTTGGAGTCAGCCAAAAATATTCAAAATATGAGGTTTAAAAATATGCTAAAATGGTTTGCTCAAGTTATTACTAAAATTGGTTTCTCAGTATCAATGAACCTTAATTCACGATTGTCTTAAATCTTGTCAAGAAATCTTCTAATGCTGCAGTATTTTACCCTTTTTATATATTTCTGCTACCATTGGGAAGCCCAAAATTTAAAAAAGTATAAATTTTCTAGGAAAGTCAACTCTATTTGGAATTTTTGAATTTTTGAAATTCAAAATTTTTAACTTTCTTTTAGTTTGGTTGATTGATTGATTTTTACTCCAGCAAAACTGGAGGTCACAAGAAACGCCTGCCATAAAATTGAGTCAAACTTGCTCCTAATAACCACAGAAATGCGAGGGCAGAATGATGGAATCAGGGATTATGCTAAGCCCTCAACAGAAAGCTCCAATCATTCCGATTCCTGGGCTAAGGCAAACCTCTTGCAATGATTCAAAAAATGAAGAGACTTAGGTGTTCCTAACTCTTTTCTAGGACAAATAGAACTAGTGAAAGATCACCTGCCCTCCGTGTGCTTCACATGCATGGAAAAGGAGAGCTAAGGGATGCTGAGAGAAATGAAGGCTCTTAATCGAAAGGGCGTACAAGGCCTCAAATGACTGGCTGTCTTTATCATGTCATGTTCTACTGACACTCACAATGCCTACCACCATATTTCTTTCCATGGCCTCTTTTCCAGTCCACAAATAGCTTGTGATGCAGTATAAAGCGGGCCGAGCTGACACCAAATGCAATCAATCAAAGGAAGCAGCAGGGAGGGACTGTGGCGGGAATTGGTTGGGCAGCCGGTCCTTGGGGGTCTCGCGTCCCCTTGGAAACGCCGCCTCAAATTGACCCCTTGCCTCCCGCCTCACTTCCCTCTCCACCCTTTCCTTCCGCCATTTCCCGGCAAGGTCGCCATCCAACATTCACTACCTCTCTTCCGCTCCCTCTCCCAATGTCTGCCCCTACACAAGTACAAGAAATGCTGGCCAGAAAAGGGCAACTAGCTAGATGAATAGGTGAGTGAGGGGATTGGGTGTCTTAGGATCACTGCTGGCTGAACTGGGCGTAGAGGGCGTTGGGGGAGACAGGCTTGCCGAGAGCGTAGTCGAGAAAGTAGGTGTTCATCTCCCCCTTTCCCTGTAGCCTGCTATTTCATTCGACTAGGCTGGCGAGGGTGGGTGAGGAAGGCGGGCCTTGATGGGTATGCAGCCGCGGTGGCGGACGCGGAAGGCCTGTCGCTGCCCCTCCACACTCAGCAGCGCTCGCTTGCAGTCCTCGCTCACTTGCAGCTCCATCGCTGAAGGGGGGATGGTACCGTGGGGTGGGTGATTTATGCATACCCTTTTCTCAATCAAATATAACTCAAGACGTACTCAATATTTTTTTTATGAAAATTTATCAGAACATGCATCTAATTGTTGCGTATGTTGTGATAAATTTTTATCCAAAACGGATCTAATATCATGGATTTATGGTCATATTTGTTGCGTGAGTCATCAGTTTAACAGCAAACTAAGCAAATCCTTGGACTTTGCGTTTGTAAATTTTTATTTACAGGCGATATCCCACTAGAAAACGTCAAAATGGTGCTCTAATATTTGTATTTGTTTTGTTTATAGGAAACAACTCAAAAAACGGCACAAAATGACAAAAAATACCTACAAATCACAATATTCAACTGTTTTTACACTGAAATCTTATACAATGACACATGTTACATAAATGATCGTAAATCGATGAGATTAAATTTGTTTGGGATAAAAATTTGTCACAATGCAGGCAACAAATGGATGCATGTTCCGATAAAATTTCATTAAAAAATATAGAACATACTTGAGTTATAGTTGACTGAAAAAAGGGTATGCATAAATCACCCACCCCACGGTAGTGAGCAGGAGGAGAAGAGAGTTGAGGAGAGGAGAATAGAGTAAAAGAGAGAACCCTCTCCGGTGGACTCCATGCGGGAGGCGGTGTTGACGGTGTCGCCGAATAGGCAGTAGCGAGGCATGGTATTGCCCACGACGCCGGCGGCGACGGGCCCCGTGTGAGCCCCGATGCGAATGGCGAGAGACTCGCCGGTGTGCGGCACTCGCATCGCCCCCACCGCCTGTCATCCCTTAACCTACCCATCCATCCCCTGCCCTAGCCCAGGCCCTAACGTCGCGCAGCTCCAGGGCCAAGCGAACGATGTGCAGCACGTGCAGGTCCCCGTTCCGCTGCGGCAGACCCGACACAACCTTCACTCACAACCCTTTCCTCATCTCATCGCCCACTCTCCTCTAACCATGTACGCGTCCCCGATTGTTTCCACCTCAACCAGCCTCACATTTCAACAGCCACTCAAGGCATGCAGGCAAGGCCAGGCAACCTTGTAAGCGTCATATTTTTCGATAATCGTATCAAAACTCTGGTACAAGTAGTTGAGCAACTCCACGACCTAAAAGAGAGGTAGGATGAAATGCAAAGTGAGGAGGGCAGATAAGGAAAGCCTCAAGGGGGTTGGAGCGGCCGGAAATGCTTGTGAAGCCCACGACATCGCTGAAGTAGATGGTCACCTTCAAACGCACTCCTTCTCTCGCCTACTCTGCTTTCGCCAGCTGCCGGCAGCAACGCTTTCGTAGGTCTCCGGCGGCACAGTTCTGCCCGCCTTCAGCTCCACAGCCACGGACCTGGAAAGGGGTGAGAGGGAGGAAGGAGGAGGAGGATGGATGGAGGAGGAGGTAAGGTGAGTGAACTGTGGAAGCATTCGGTTGAGAAGGTTGTCGGCGCGCTCTCGCTCCTCGTGCACCTGGCGTGTCCTGTTCTCCACCATCTTCTCCAGGTTCTCCGCGTACTTCTCCATCACCCCCATCATGCTGCAGCAACCATCACACTCTGCACAACCTCCCCACTCCACTCCACCCCCTCCTTACTGGGCCACCAGGTTGGTGCGCCTGCAAATGATTGATGGGGATGAATGGGTGTAGCAGGAGGGGAGGAAGGAGGCAACGCTGCGGACATCTTCTGGATGACCTTGCGCACGACGGGCATGAGCGGACGCCTCTCCGCCTCCTCCTCCCAGCACTGGAGCATGAGCGGCACTATATGCTCTCGCAGCTCCCCTTTCGGGTCTTCGCCCACGTTCAGCTGGCCAGGTTTTCAGTGCCTGCCCACTCTCACACCATCAAAAACTGCCTGAGCCTACATTCTCGCTGCTGGGGCGACGTCCGCTGCGCTTGCCAGCCAGCAGCTCTTCCTTCATTTCTGAACACCCATGAGTCTTCTATGAGTTGAGGATGGAGAGAGGAACTAGTGCCAACCTTCGCTGGTGATCAGATCGCTGTCGAAGAGTTCCTCACGGGTCAGTATTTGATAGAGGATCATTGCGAAGCTGGCAAAGAGGAGCTGAAAATGAGGAGCAGATGGCAGTGCGGAAGAGTACCTGAAGCTGTCGTCTTGCTGCGTGGGTGCTTGGCTGAATGTCCAGTTCGTTTGGTTCAAAGCAGCCAGACGTTGAGGGGAGAGATGGAGCAGATCTGGAAGGAGACCTGGTCTGCCTAAGAGAGTCTGTGAGTGCAGAGCTGGAGGGGCTAGCCGAGGGCTGAGAGTGGGGCGAATTGGAGGCTGCTCTTGTCGCCCAGGCTCTCCAGGACCTCCTGCATTGGGTGCAGGCGTTTGGGCGGAGGGTTTGAGAGGGAGTAGATGGATGCAGGGCGGGTACGCGAAGTCCGAAGCCGCCGATCTTCAGCGTCCATCGGCTGTCGATAAGACAGTTGTCCGTGTTCAGGGTCCCGTGGGCCCCCACTGGGCTCTGGTGCAGGTATTCCAGGCCCTGCATCCGCACTCATTTGCTGAACAACGAATTTTTCTCATTCCCTACCAACCAAGACGATGTCTCGAATCAGACTGCACTTGAAGGCTTCGTCCAGCTGGATTTCCGGGTTGTAGACGATGTCCTGAAAAAGATGTGGGAAGGGGGTTCTGAGGAACTGGTGCGAAGGTGGAATGGGAGGGCAACGGTGACGGAGCCTTTCTTGCAGAACTCCCAGATGGAGATGAGTCGGTCCTTGCGCTCCAGACAGAGGCCGAAGAAGGTGACCAGGTTGTCCTGCTTCAGATCGCACATCTGCCATGGCTTAGCTCGCTGGCTCCAGAGTGGGGAGGATGGAAGAGGCAGGATGGCAACCTCCTTGAGGCGGAGGAGCTCCTCTCGGCGACGAATAAAGAGATCGCCTCCACTCCGGTACTGCTTCATGGCCACCAACCGGCTTCGGTACTGCGCCGCCCCGCAAAAGCCAGTCACCATCTCATCTTCATCCATACTCCCCATTCATCCCTCCATTCACCTCCCCCCGCACTCACCCACGTTGGTGCTGTCGTCAAAAGCGTTGTTGTTCTGGATGCTCATCTGGCCGTAGGAGCCGAGGGTTTTGAGAGAGGCCTGTGGTGGTAAGGAGGTGGGGGGAGGATGGAGAAGAGGAGGAAGGAGGGAAGGAAGGCCAACGCCGATGCCTTGGGCGAGGTAGTGAATGTCGTTCCAGCGGATCTCCCAGGACTTGGCCAACAGCTCCAGCTCAAAACGCCGCTGCCTGTGCCCGTTCTCAAACTCCTACTGCGCTGGTGCTCAAGGCAGGCTACCTGTATCTGAAGCCTCCAAAGGCGCAGCCCAATACCGCTGCCACCAGCATTAGGCATCCCAGGATTATAACAACTGACAACAGAGCCTGGATAAAAAGGCCCAAAAATGCCCACAAATTGTTAGTGCCCTAAAACTCAACTTAGCAGAGGAAGTTATAACTAATTACATTCTATCATAAGCCAACTGCTTCGTTCTCCACACAAGTTTCAGAAGACGCAAATGTGAATGTGAGCAATATTTATGTTTGCAGTGAAGGATACCAGTGTGGTCGGTGGGACAGGCATCACCACGAAAGCCGCAGCGAGGAACGGCCAGAGGCCGACTGCCTTGCAGCCAGGGGAAGGGACGACGAATCCGCAACACTCTCCTGCTCCCTCCTCTCCCTGCCCCCTCCTCCTCCCCCTCCCAAGCCCCGTCCAGCTCCAGCTCATGGGAGTAGAAGACTTCCACCGCTCCACTCTCCGCCTCCCAGGCGCTGATCACATAGCCCACTTCCCGCTCCATCACCCCATTCATCACCACCAGCCCTGTTGCCCCTGCACCAGTCCCCAGCCTCCTCCTCTTCCATCTCCCACAGAGAAGGAAGGTGAGGGAACCCTGGAAGGAGGTGAACTTGATGAGTTCCATGATGGCGCTGCCGTTGCGGTAGTTGCAGGCGGTGATGTTGAAGCAGCTGGCCAATGCGATGGCGTAGAGCTTGAAGGCGTCGTGAAAGTGGCTGATCACAGCTGGCCGCCAGTCCCCAGCCTGTCAATCTCCGCCCCTCCAGTTCTCAACGCCCCTCAAGAGCGAAGTAAAAGCGCCAACGTCATAGATGCGTTTGATGTCGGGGAAGTGAAGCGGTGGCGGATGGTCCAGCTCGAAGCGGACAAACTCCAGCAGACGGTGGAGAAAGTTCCGCTCTGCTTCCTCGCTCCGGCCCACGGATCGGTGCTGCAAGGAGAGATTGAAGGGGAGGGAGAAAGTGATGGATGGGACCAGAAAGGTCTGTCGAAAGGCGGGATGGGAGCTGGGAAATGGCTCCCGGGCCGCCTCAACCACGTCCTTCATCGTCCGCCCATTGTTCAGGCCCAGAGGGACGATGTAGACCCATTCCGGCCCTGTCAGACACCCTTGCTGCTGCCGCATGGTAAGGAAAAGCGAGAGAAACCCGTCATATTGAGGTGGTAGGCGCGTTTGATGAAGGCAGCTGCAGCCTTGGCCCCGCCTTCCCTCTCCTCCGACTCCAGCGCCAGCACCACGACTGCAAACCCATCCCCCTTCCCTCAACTCAGCCCCCCCAAGCCCTCCATAACTCCGCGCCAATCCTCGCAGGCGATGCAGGATGGGGTCCATGTACTGGGAGTCCAGGCGGTCCCAGGACAAGTCCGCCTGGAAGGCCATGTGAACGCGGTGCTCTGCCGCTGCCTGTCCACTTTCCTCTCCTGCTTCGGCAGACTAGAAGGGGGCCAATGGACCTTGATGGTGCGCCACAGCGTCTTCGCCCGCTCCCCGTCGCCCACCAGAGCGATCTCCGTCCAGTTGTTGAACCTATCAGGACAACCAACCTCTGCTACGCCCCAGGAAAGGAGGGGGAGAGGAGGTGAACTCGAGAAACTCCACGATGCTCTCGCCCAGAGGACTCAGAGTTTCCGATACGCGCGCAGTGGTCTTGTAACGTGCCTAGACCGTCAATGAGCCATATTCTTTGCGGCTGGGGAGAGTGGGAAGCTGGCCTTGTCGGATATCTCCTCGCCGCGGCCCATGTTGGAGACGACGGGGATGTCCCAGCCGGCCATCAGGGTGCCCAGGGACTCCAAGCCTCCAATCCCTTTCTTCACACACCGCAGCCTCATCCTCTCCAAGCTCCGCTCACCGTCGGAGCACTCAGGCCCGATCACAGCTGCTATGTTCTCCTGGAACCGCGTCTCTGCACCCGACACCACCGCGTCGTCACCCCAACACGTCTTCACCACCTCTCTGCAGCCCTCTCACCATTCCATTGCCCGTCATCACACAGCCAACTTCATTCCTCCTTCATTCCGAACCCCACAACTTATTGGCTGACAGAGCACTGACTTGATTTCGACGTTGAGCGGAAACTGGCCCTTGAACTGCATCTCCTCGATGGCATTGTGGGCTAGGAAGTAGGCTATGCGCAGGTCCTCCTTCCTACTGGAAGGCAAGGACAGAACCTTCAGCGCCACCAGAGCTCTCTATCTGTTTCTCTGGACTCCATGGAGGAAGCACCGTGAGGTTGAGCCCTTCATCCAGATAGTAGGAGGCATCGGAGGTCACTAGAGCGCAGCAGTGCGGCAGCAGACACAGGAGACATCCTACTACTAGACGCATTCTACGCTTTCTGTAGAGTGATTAAAGTGTTTTGAAGAGATGGCGTCTAATTCAACGTCTCTGCGGCGCTGCTTGAGGCAGTGAGAGGATATGACTTTCCAAATTGAAATGCCCGAGGACCTCTCTGCTGTAATGAATTTTCCATTTTCAAAGACATTCTGAAACGTGACAGTTCTTACTGCAAAAACCATATGTGAAACAAATGGTAGACAAGATGAACCCATCATAGTTACTCAAATTAAATTTGAAGAACTAAAATTTTTATGAAGACATGTAAAAATTGGTATTTGCATGAAAATATTGGCAATCAGATCAAACAGATTGGGCTGGCGCGAACGGAGCTTTAGCGCAGTGTCAGCGCCCAGCCCCTCTTTTCGACCCAGGTGTACGTTTTCAGGGTTATTGCTAGATCTTTATTTTGATAAGGCTTTTGCTCCTCACAGGAAGCTCCATTTGCTCTGATTCTTTTTTCATTAAAAAGAGCATCCTCTAATTGACCAAAACTCGCGAGAGATCGCCAGAAAGTTGCAGCAATCATTAGCAAATCACTCAAAACCATTTGTCCGAACTCCTTCTTCTTCTTCTTCTTCTCCTTCTCCTTCTTCTCCGCATCTATTCAATGGACGATAGTAGGTATTCATTTCTTCCCCCTCCCCCCCTTCCCGGGTCTCTGTGCCTGATCTATTGTTTTTATTCATAAATCTTCAAGTGAACTCAGTAGCCATGTGCACCCGTGGTGTAGTGGTGTAAGCGATTGGTCAGATAAATGATGCTAGTTGGGTTCGAATTCTACTTAGGAAATCTTTTTCATTTTTGTGTATTTAAGAGAGAATTTCTAAGAAAATAGAAAACATACTATAGAAAGCAAGAAAGAGATTAGGATACAGCGCGCAAACTCAAAATCGCCGTCGAGAGATACCGGAAGGAGCAAAACCCCAAAACCAAGGAACCAAAACCATAAATCAAGAAAACCAAGAGCCCCAGAACCGAAGACAACCCACACCCAAAAAAACCGAGCGACCAAAAACCAAAAAAAAACCAAAACAACGACCCGAAACAGAAAACACCACACCCAAAACAACAGAAACCAACACCGAGCAACCCACGGCGCAAACCTACCACCAAACGAGAAGGAGCCCTAGAAACAAGAGAAATATAAACAAACACAAAAAACCCCACCAGACGACAAGCGAACCCAGAGCAAGACCCAGCCAAGCAGCACCCAGAAAAAACTCGCCCAAACCCCAAAAGACCCAAAAGAAGAAGCAACCCCTACTAAACAAGCAAAAGAAAAAAAAGAATCGACCAAGCCCAAAACAAAATAGAATACATCCAAAAATAGATAGCCAGTATAAAAAACAAAAATCCAAGCAGCCAAATTGCTAAACCAAAAAACCACAAACTCAAACAGCAAAATCTCAAAAAAAAAAAAACTACAAAACTACTATTGAAAACCCTAAATCAAATAAATCAAGACAAAAATTAAAATCCTAGATAGATAGCGAAATCACCTCTAAATGTTTTAAGCAAAAAGAGCAAGAGAAATATAACCGCAAAGAACTTAAAAGAAATCAATAAATCTAAGAAGAAGAAAAAATTAGTCAATATATATCCTAATAAATAGCAGAAAACCAAAGAAAATCGCAGAAATAAAACCCTAGCCAAAAAAAAAAAAATAAAACAAAAAGCAAAAAAATTAAAAAAAAAAAAATCTAAACTAAGAAAAAAAAAAAAAAAAAAAAAATAAAAAAACCAAAAAAAAAAAAAAAAAAACAACACACAAAAAACAAAACAAAACCAACAAACCACCAAACCACAAACCCAAAACCCAACCAAAAACCCAAAAACCCCTTAAAGTTAAGAAAACAACTGGTACCATCGGCAGGGCAAAAGTAAAGCCCTTTTCTCCAAAAG
This sequence comes from Ptycholaimellus sp. GST1_10, assembly GCA_030248095.1. Taxonomy (NCBI): domain Eukaryota; kingdom Metazoa; phylum Nematoda; class Chromadorea; order Chromadorida; family Chromadoridae; genus Ptycholaimellus; species Ptycholaimellus sp. GST1_10. Next base: position 20,443 of record JASANA010010027.1, read on the forward strand.
TAAAGCCCTTTTCAAAAATCGATTGTTCGGAGTATAAGTCAAGAAAATTTCTCAAAAATATGCTAGTTTGCCAATAAATTTGCATTATATTTTTCATTTTCGAATCTATTCTTTTCATTTTATTTTTTTAAAAAAGAATTTTTTATTTACTATTTTTTTTATTTATCCAATAAAATCTTAAGTAAATATATAACCAACAATATAAAATTTGTATTTATACATTTTATTTTATATTAAAAGTGGAAGAAATATCTGGTACCATCGGCAGGCCAAATGTGGGTCTCTTTTCTCCAAAATTTGCAATTGCCTCGAGTAAAAAGTCAAGGAAATACAATTTTACTAATGGAATCTGCTGCGTCATGTGCATTTTGTTTTTGGGCGCGCATGGAAAGAGACACTAAACTGCACGCCAAAAACAAAATGCAACTGTCCAAGCAGCAGATTCCATTAGTAAAATTGTATTTCCTTGACTTTTTACTCGAGGCAATTGCAAATTTTGGAGAAAAGAGACCCACATTTGGCCTGCCGATGGTACCAGATATATTCATTGACGAACGCATTGATTTATAGAAGATTTTTAGTGCCAAAATTTCACCATCGCCAAACCTTTATCATAGCATATGGCAGTTTTGGGCTGTGATATGCTAAAAAAATAGTGTTCACCCGATTCTGGTTCCTTTCAAAAAATGCCTCTTAAGTATTCAAAATGAGTCCGATCGTCTTGAGTAGCTTATGTAAGGATTTTGTATTAGTGAAAAATTTTTAGTTGATAGTTTGAGCGTTGAGTGTAGTTTTTAGTCAGTTTTGCTGAAATATAGAGTAGAATCTAAAGCTCCAAGCTTCATATGATTGAATGATAGGCACAAAAGGCAAGGCGATACAGCGAATTAAGCAGCAAGAAGAAGCCTGAGCGACCAGCGTGTGAGACTCAGAGTCAGCAGAATACCACCCTGCTCGTCAAACAGAAGAGGAAGATCCATGGAACTGACTCAAATAGATCTGCCCACTCAGCCAGAGGCGTCGTCAAAAAGAAGCTGGTAGAATGTGGGGGAGGGCAAGAAGCAGGAGTAGAAGAGGTGATGGTGGGAGGGTGAAAGGAGCTGCGTTGCAGAGGGGAGTGTTGCAGGCGCAGGTGACCAGTCGAAGGGAAGCGTCGGTGGGGTGACACTGGCTGTCGGCTCTTTTAGGATCCATCTGCTCCAGGGAGGCGAAGAGCTCCCGCTCCTCCGCTGGTCCACTAACCCGCAGCAGCCGATCCGCACAGCCCCGAAGCACAAAGCTCATACCTTCTGCAAGCCCAACCACTCATTTCGCTCAAGGCAATGAAAACGTATTTGGGTTTTGTCTTGCAAATGTAAATTCAAATGAAGCAAACTTATCATAAATCCTCTAGCGCAGTGGATTGCTTGTCATATATGTTTTGACCGCGAAGCGGGCTCGAAGGACATGACACATGACATACATACAACTATACATATGACTGACTTTTTGGAATGGTCAGGGCAGTGCGAATTCTCTACAGATTTTGAAAAGATTTTGGAAAGGTAATTTTTGCCGTTACAAATCTGGCAGGGTGGAAGTGGTTAAAGTCACTCATAGTTAAAGTTTTTCTCCCTTAATTACTTTTTGAAAATTTAATAATTGTTTTATGTGCGGCACCATTGATAATCATGACAAAATATTCCCATTTGTTCACCTTAGAGATCTCAACGACTACTTGGCCGATTTCAAAAATTCAAAAAGCATTATGCTTACAATGTGCTTCTTAGGAAGTTATAATGTACTGCTGATTAAACTGCTTCCAACACACGATGCCGAAAGCCGTATTTTTACTTTTTCATTAACCCAAAGCGCTTCGCGGTCACCATTGCGCATCGCGCCATTATACTTGTTTAAAAAAATATCAAAAGAGATTTTTCACCATGAATGTTCTAAATTTTGAAATAAAATTCCTAAATTCGGTTGGAGTTTTTTATTTTCAATGAACAATTTAGCAAATTGAGCAAGAAGTTTGTCGTTTGAGCGTTTAGTTAATAAATGTAGGTTTCATACATTACATATAGGTTGCAAAAAATTTGACGCGATACGCCAAAAATGTTTTAGTCTTGCGAATTTCTTAGAATAATTTTCTAAAAATTAGTTTCTTAACGAGCTACATTTCACGACAGGTTTTTTAGGCAGGGAGGACATTTATTTTGCCCAAAACCAACGCTAAAAATGATTTCC
>JASANA010010028.1:0-11150 GCA_030248095.1 Ptycholaimellus sp. GST1_10
ATCACTTATAGTCGGGAACCGTCCCTCTGCGGTTTGAACTTAAATAAGCTGCTAAAAAAAATTTCACGCTCAATATCTCTCCAGAAAGAAATGATTGCATGAGATGCCCGCTACAGAAACCTTAGCTTTTTGAGGGTAACCTCCTACTATAAGATTTTGGGGGCATGGCTGAGCAAAGCAAAGTGGTACAAAGCTTGATCAATTATTTGATGAGCAAATAAAAGGGCGTAGGTGAGTTTGAAAAGTTAAATCAGTTTAGGATTTAAACTAATTTTTAAAAAAATGCTCAAAAAATGTCTAGATTTATTTTTTACTTAGATTTTCTTTTTTCTTAGTGACTGCGGATCTCATTAAACTTGAGTGGCATTCTAATAGTGTTTTGAAATTTGAATCAAAAATTAAGGTCCCATCTATTATCTCTAGCCCTCATAAAGCAAACGAGGCACTCAACAAACAGATGCAACGCTGACAGCAGATCAGTCATGGGACGAAGCGTTTGCAAAGAGGCACGAAAATACAAAAGGGCTGCTTATGCATATAGAAACTGTATAATGCGAACAAATCATTCACAATTGCTCGGAATAGCTAAATCTGGATAAGGGGGAGAAAATGGGAGAGCAACGGACTACGGCTGCTTAAGGAGACGCTCGTGGAAGCGACGAAGCTGGTCGACGAAGCCTTCGTTGGGATAGGCGTGAGGGCGCTTTTCTTGAAGTCGAGCAAGAGCCTGATCGTAGCTGATCTTCTCGTACTTGATGAAGTAGGCGATGCAGAGACTTGGGCTGCGGCTAACCTGCAACTCTACGTTTTTAGCTTTCACCAGGATCCAGACATTGGGCTGGCGCCCAGCCCTTCTTTTTGACCGAAGTTTTGAAGATTATTTCTTGATTTCAAAATTGACAAGCAAAATTTATCTCCGAAAAGTAGCTCTATTGAGGCCGGCTTAAAATGGATTTTAAAGTTGGATGTTTAACCCCTGCTCTGCAGAAGACGAGGGTTTTGCCGGCCTTGCCTCGCTGGTGGTGAATGGCGTCGGCTACCTCATCGAAGTGCTGCTCGATCTGGCTCTCCGGTGTGTCATCCACTTCTATGTTGATCACCTTCTCCACGCTCTCCCACTCCTGCGCATTTCATTGCTTTGTTTCTTCTTTGAACATTTAAGGATCATGCTGCTGATGATTTAAAAAATGTATATTTGTCTTTTTGTTTGCATATTTCCAGGTATTGCCAGGCCCCGGATAGCCTCCCCCGGGGAGGCAGTTTTCCACCTCCCCCGGGGAGTCAATTTTCTAACCCCCCGGGGGGGTCAGTTTTCTTACCCTCTCGGGGGGTTAGTGATTTTTCATTGGGTGGTAATTTCAAAATCCAGCGACAATTAGGATCATGCGAGCAGTGCTCTGTTGTGTATTTAGTTGTTCGTTTAAAAATTTTAAATAAATGGCCCAGAATGGTGAATTTTCAATCTTCCACGAATTTTAACCATTTCCACAAGTTTCAAGAGTTTCAAGTTAAATATTGAAAATGGTAACTAAGCGAATTTTCAACATTTTTAGCTCTAATTTTTCATTTTTGTTTAAGAGAATGATGGTAAAACCATTTACAATTAAAAAACATATATATAGGGATTTAAAGCATTTAAAATTAACTGTTGAAAATAGAAAACTTTCTTTTTCAACATTAATAAAATAAATGCTGACAATTAAGCTTTAAGATAACTTTTGACTTCTTAACTAAGTTCTCAAGACAACTTTTGCTTTTTTATTGGGTCACCCTGTCAGTATGTGGTCTACCTGTATATACGGCTGTATCATGTGGTCTACCATCTCCTATCCAATCTGATGGCAAATAGATTGGATGGCAATAGTTTTAGACATGTATAGTGGCTTATCTATCTCTACACACCATGCTTTCACTCGTCCTACACTGTGTCAAAGTTTTATCAACTAGGGGACGAGTGAGACCAGGAAGTGTGTGGATACGTAAGTCACTATAGTATCATGTCTTGGGGGGGACTTCGTTGGGAGGGGGGTCACCCTCCATGGGAACTCTCATGGAGGGAAACTAGTTGTCAGCCAAACAGTCCCATGGTAGACCACATTTCATGAGCAAGGGTAGGTAGGGTAGACCACGTACCGAAACGACGCCGAATGGGCTGCAGCTCAAGCGGGAAAGCTTAGGATTCGCCAGTTCAGCAGCTGTGGTGCTGAGATCAGAGACAGCGGTGTTGGCAATGTGGTTGATGGCAAGGTGGTGGCAACAAAGCAAAAGCAGCAGCAGCCTGCATCTCCTGAATGTGGCTAAATTTATGAAAGGTTTGAAATTTATGGGAGATTGAAAATTCACCATTCTGGGCCATTTATTTAAAATTTTTAAACGAACAACTAAATAAACAACAGAGCACTGCTCGCATGATCCTAATTGTCACTGGATTTCGAAATTACCACCCAATGAAAAATCACTAACCCCCCGAGAGGGTAAGAAAACTGACCCCCCCGGGGGGTTAGAAAATTGACCCCCCGGGGGAGGTAGAAAACTGCCTCCCCGGGGGAGGCTATCCGGGGGCTTGGCAATGCCTCCATATTTCATTTTATTTTTAGACGAATGACTATGGTAATTTTGTGGAAGAAATGTTAAAACGATTGCCAAAAACTTGCAGATCAGGAAAATAGTTATCTAAAAAATCAATTCCAATTGTGCACTACACTTGACCAGAACTTTATTTTTTTGCCTGAATTCTTTAAAACATTTGAGCTTAAGGATGATGAAATAAACCATTTGAATAGAAGAAGCGTTGATGATGCACGTGATGCCGTTTTGTCGAACGAATTCATTGTTCACTTCGTTGCGCCCAGCCAGGAACAAATAGTCCGTTATTTGGCTCATTTCCACACCTTGCAACCATTCTTTTAGTAAAAAGTGAGGCCAAACCAATTCACAAGGGAAAATTTTAGCAAATTTAAGCCACACTCTTGCGTCATTCAAAGCCTAGCAGCCATTGAGGAATTTTATTGCAGATGAAAAAATGATCGTTCCCCATAACAAAACTACTGCAAACAGCTACTTTGCGCGCTTCCCAAAACAACGACCGGAATGCTAAACAAAAGGTTGAGTTCTCGCATTTTAGAGAAAAACCAAGCTTTATCGCCTTTTATTAATGATTCTGTCTACGCTTTCTGAGAAATAAAATTTTAATGATAGACGATTGATGGATTGATGTACGAAAATGCCTACGGATTGAATTTCAATTGAATTTCACGTCTATTGGGAGCGACCTCCAAAGAAATCCCTCCGCTTACAATTTCCCATTTATTTTAGCTATCGCTGGGACTGAATCTGAGATGGAGCAGACGCAATGCCTCTTCTGCCCGACTGGGGCGCAAACAGTGCTGAAGGCAGAGCTCCGACGCCACCTTGCCCAGCAACACCCCGGCGGCCTGCCCTTCGCCTGCGCCCACTGCTCCCTCCCACTACGCTCCAAGGCTCACATCCGCAGCCACACTAGTGATGTTCCCCCTTATTTATATATTAGACATTACACCGTGAATTGACGTAATCAGGAGGCCCTTTTCGATTTTTTGCGTTATTTTATATTAGACGGGAGAGGTGTCTGTAACGGCTATTTCTACCGTGTATTTTTGAAAAAATTTTTTCGGGGCCCTGCTGTGCTCTGCAGCTGTCTTGAAGCGTATAAAGCCTTCCCTATCCCTATTCTATAGCATGGGAGGCCTCCCCTTCCCTCTATTGAAGCATTGGAGGCCTCCCCATTCTCTATGCTATTGCATGGGAGGCCCCCCTTCCCTATGTTGAATTCTTGAATCATGTTGAATCATTGGGAGCCTCCCCCGCTCAGACATAGGAATGGGGGGAGGCGTTAGAAACATTAGGCATCTGGGTGTGAAGCTTCTCATCTACATAGCATCGTATAGGATAGGAAGCCTCTACTATCCATATGCTATAGCATGGTATGCCTCCCCCTCTTTTTGATTTTACTTGAGTTTTGCTAGGATAGTTTTTTTATAAAACTTTTATATTACTTTTTTAGTTTTACTTAGATTATTTTACCTGCCAGTTTAGGTAAAACAAAAAAATGGTTGTTTTAGTTTTGTCTTTAAGTATTTTTTTATTTTTTTAGAACGGAATAATTTTACTTGGGTGCTCTGAGCATGGGAGGCCTCCCCTTCCCTATGTTGAATCATAGGAGGTTCCCTATGCTATGTTATAAGGGACAGAAAAGACGGCTGATGCCTAGTTCCCCCCCCCCCCTCCTAATCAAGTTCCCCCCCCCATGGAGAGGTACCGGCCAACCAAGGGGGGACCCCCCATGAAAGTTCCCCCCCATGAAGGTTCCCCCCCCCCTACCTACCACCTACCACACACCCTCCCAAGACAAAATTTCCCCTGTTTAGACTGCCGTATCAACTACGGGCTGCCTTAGACTGAGAAAGCAATTAGCCTGACGGGGGAAGGCCAGTGACACATTAGACATCTGCTTAAAAGGTACATAAACAAGAACATCGGGTACCATTCGCAAGCCAAAAGTGGGTCTCTTTTCTCTAAATTTTGTAATTGCCTCGAGCAAAAAGTCAGGGAAATACGTCTACTACTAGTGGAATCTGCTGCTTGGACAGTTGCATTTTGTTTTTGGCGCGCAGTTCAGTGTCTCTTTCCATGCGCGCCAAAAACAAAATGCAGATGACGCAGCAGATTCCACTAGTAGTAGACGTATTTCCCTGACTTTTTGCTCGAGGCAATTACAAAATTTAGAGAAAAGAGACCCACTTTTGGCTTGCCAATGGTACCAGATATTTCTTCCACTTTTAATATAGTATAAAACATGTGAATAGAAATTTTTAAATTTTTGGTTATATATTTAGTTGTTAATTTTTTTATTAGATGAATAAAAAATTGTAAGTAAAAATAAACTTGTTTAGAAAAATATATCAAAACGTTTCAAAAACAAAAATTACAATGCAAATTTATTGACTAACTAAAATATTTTTGAGAATTTTTCTTGACATATACATAAGGCAATCGATTTTTGGGAGAAAAAAGTTTTGCTTTTTGTCTGCCGATGGTACCAGTTGTTTTCTCAACTTTAAATACACAAAAAGAAAAATTGATGCCTGAGAAGGATTCGAAACTGCCAGCTGTCCAATCGCTTACACCACTACGCCACTGACGCACATGCAACCACTGTTGTCTGTTGCACTTAAGACTTAACAATGAATAATTAAATGAGGCCCAGGGACCCGGGTAGGGGGGAAGGGGGAAGAAATGAATACCTACTATCGTCCATTGAATAGATGCGGAGGAGGAGGAGGAGGAGGAGGAGGAGAAGGAGTTCGGACAAATGGTTTTTTGCATTTTTGATGGGAAAATAAATCGTTTTATGCAAAAGTCAAAAGATAAACTATAGTCAATTCGATGTTTCTCTTTCCAATGCAAAAAGAATCGAAACAAATGGAGCTTTCTGTGACGAATGGCAGCCTTATCAAAATTGAGATCTAGCAATAACCCCAAAAACGTACACCTAGGTCGAAAAGAGGGGCTGGGCGCTGACACTTCGCTAACGCTTGCTCGCGCCAGCCCAATAGGAACGGGGGGAGGCCTGCGAAACATTAGACATCTGAGTAAAAGGTACATAAACAATAACATAGGGACGGTGGGAGGCCTGCGAAACATTAGACATCTGAGTAAAAGGTACATAAACAATAACATAACTGGTACCATCGGCAAGCCAAATGTGGGTCTCTTTTCTCCAAATTTTGTAATTGCCTCGAGCAAAAAGTCAAGGAAATACATCTCCTACTAGTGGAATCTGCTGCTTGGACAGTTGCATTTTGTTTTTGGCGCGCAGTTCAGTGTCTCTTTCCATGCGCGCCCAAAAACAAAATGCAGATGACGCAGCAGATTCCACTAGTAGGAGATGTATTTCCTTGACTTTTTGCTCGAGGCAATTACAAAATTTGGAGAAAAGAGACCCACATTTGGCTTGCCGATGGTACCAGTTATTTCTTCCACTTTTAATATGGTAAAAAATGTATAAATACAATTTTATATTATTTTATAATATATGAAAAATAAATAAAAATAAAAAATATAGCAAACATAAAAGAATCGAAAATATATTGAGATATTATTGGATAAAAAAATAAATAATAAATAAAAAAACAAACTTATTTAATAAATATAACGAAAAGAAAAGATTCGAAAATCAAAAACACAATTCAAATTTATTGGCAAACTAACATATTTTTGTGAAATTTTCATGATTTATACTTAGGGCAATCGATTTTTGAGAGAAAAGAGCTCTAATTTTGACCTGCCGATGGTACCAGTTATTTTCCTTACTTAAAATTTCCAAAATAAAAATGATTGCCTAAGAAGGATTCAAACCTCCCAGTTGCAACCAGCTGTTCAATCGCTTAGACCACTACACCACTGGTGCATATGCATCGTTGTTTAACTGAAGACTTTTGAATAAAAATCAATACATGAGGCCCAAGGACCCGGGGAGGGGGGGGGGGGTGAGTGGGGGAAGAAATGAATACCTACTATCGTCCATTGAATAGATGCGGAGAAGAAGGAGAAGGAGAAGGAGAAGGAGAAGGAGGAGGAGTTCGGACAAATGGTTTTGAAAGATTTTTTAATGATTGCTGCAACTTTTTGGCGATTTCTCGCGAGTTTTGGTCAATTGGAGGATGCTCTTTCCAATGCAAAAAGAACCATAGCGATTGGATTTTTCTGTGAGGAGCAGGATCCTTATCAATTTTAAGATCTAGCAATAACCCCGAAAACGTACACCTGGGTCGAAAAGAGGGGCTGGGCGCTGACGGTTCGCTTCGCTCCCTCGCGCCAGCCCAATAGGGACGGGGGGAGGCCTGCGAAACATTAGACATCTGAGTAAAAGGTACATAAACAAGAACATCGGGACGGGGGGAGGCCTGTGAAACATTAGACATCTGAGTAAACGGTACATAAACAAGAACATAGGGACGGGGGGAGGCCTGTGAAACATTAGACATCTGAGTAAAAGGTACATAAACAATAACATAGGGAGGGGGGGAGGCCTGCGAGACATTAGACCTCAGAGTAAAACGTACATAAACAAGAACATAGGGACGGGGGAGGCCTGTGAAACATTAGACATCTGAGTAAAAGGTACATAAACAATAACATAGGGACGGGGGTAGGCACTATGGTCACTATAAGGCCAGTGGTGGCCAGTGGTGGCCTCAAAAAATGAGCATGCAGAGCGGCCCAATGTCATTTTTAAACGTTATATTTAGATGTTAGACGGTACGGTTAACGTTTACGTTTACATCTATTCGGATAAGCGGGAGTTTTAAACGTTATTTTAGACGTTTAACGCTTAAAAAATAACGCCTAAAATAACGCCTAAAATAACGTCTAAAACAATAAACGTTATTTTTTAGGCGTTAGGCGTTATTTTAGGCGCATGGAAAAATTTTTTTTTGGCGTTATTTTATATTAGGTGTGAGGCCAAAAACATTTGGGGGAACATCACTAAGCCACACTCGCCTCAACCACCCCGGCCTCCTCTCTCAGGTTCAGCTTCTTTTGCTCCTAGGTTCAGGGCCAACTGATGATCTGTAGGTTGTCCGGCGACCGGATGCGCTGCGGCATGACCGCCTTGGATCAGGGCCACCTACATCAGGCCACCTTCCGTCATCAATCAGACTCTGGTAACCACATACTGCCCAGTTCTGGACGTCCTCAGGTTTCATTAACTTCTAGGCTTCGAAGCTGCTAGAAGCGGAGCAGAAACTGAAGCCTGCAAAGGGAAAAGCCAAGTCACTTCTTCCTGCCAACCCACGATCTCAGGTACAGGGCCTCTATTTTCAGCCAGCCGAGGAGGAAGGGAGATTTGCAGGAGATGGAAGGAGCTGGAGGGATCGGAGCAAGAAGGGAGGCTGTGAAGGTGGAAGAAGATCCAGTGAAGTTGGAGGAGGAGAATGGGGCAGGGACGGAGGGAAGCAAGGCAGTGGCTGCCAGGAAGGTGGGAAAGGCCAAGATGGAGCGGCGCAACCTCTCCTCGTCGCCCCACAGCCTTCCAGCGCAGAATACGGAGCAGCAGAAGCAGGGAGCCAAGCGTCGCTGCGCCCTCCACGACCAGCTCAAGTCCTACAAATGCAGCCTATGCTTCAAGCGCTTTTCCCAGAGTTCATCCCGAGATCGGCACAAGCGCATCGTCCACGAGAAGCTCAAGCCCCCTCCAGCCAAATGCACACGTTGCAAGAAGCTCTTCGCCAGCAAGGTGAGCCGATACCAGCACGAGCGGGAAGTACACGACAGACTCAAGCCCTACAATTGCAGCCTATGCTCCAAGTCATTCTCCCGGAAGCGAAACCGAGATCAGCACAAGCGTGCAGTGCATGAGAAGCTCAAACCCTACAAATGCAGCCATTGCAAAAAGCTCTTCAGCTTCCCACAGAATCTATACCTCCACAAGCAAAGATACTACGACAAACCAAGCCACACACCTGCTCCACCCCAAGGCCTTCATCTCCCGCATAAGCCTAAACCAGCACAAAGTCATCGTTCACGAATAAGGCAAACTTTACTATGAACCCGTTTTTTCATGATCTTCAACCACTGCTTCCATCTCACTCGCTCCTTTGCTTCAACTACCAACTGGTTCTTCCACCATAAGCTTTCCTTTATTGACTAGCCATGCTACGGCAACAGCTCACTATCTTTCCGATTTTCGAATTTCTGTTACACGAATGTATTTCGAAACAGTCCAGGGCAAGCTTTTAAGAAGAGGCGGTTGATTTTGCTGAATAATAGTTGCAATACGAGCAGGCCATCTGTTCCATTTTTCATTTAGAATTATTAAGAAAATGCCTGGTGCTTCCCAATTCTTTCTCACTAAATTTGGACAGCCATTTTGTCAGATCTATGATTAAAGGGAGAGTATCAGAAATGTCACCCACCTTGGATCGGGCCTAGTTTTTTTTTATGAGCAGAGCTAGGTAAAGTAAGCTTGCAAGCATATTTGGTTTTTGCACGTTGGTAGTTAAAATTTTGATTAAAAAAATCTCAAAGTTTCATGTGTTGAAGCATAGGAGAATCGAATTTTAGTAATAAAAAAAATCGTTAAAAAATCAGATGATCTTCCCCCATTTCGCCCCAACAAAAATGGCTAGATATGATCAAAATCTAAACGTTTGATAAAAAAAATTATGGAAATTCGATGCGACATTTTGCGAGCAGCCCAAAATGTACCTGGTCCCTACATTTTGACTTACTCAGATAGGCGATGTTTCAATAACTTCACTTCTACCTTTAATTCGAATCAGTTTGTTTGATTGATTCAAGTGTTAAAATGGAGCTAAATAAATTTTCTGGTACTTGCCAAAAATTATATTCCGTCACATTGCACCATTGAAACAATAGTTGCCATGCTATTAAACATCATTTGTCTCTATTTGGCTCTTCAACATCCAATAAAGCTTAAAATCTATCAAGATTCTTCTTGTCGGAAACCTTGCGTTTCTACTCAAGCACTTTATGTTTCGCATAATTTACTAATTGCTAATATGAGCCTCATTCAGTTTGATCATTTTACAAACAATATTTAGCTTTTAAAAAGGGCTATTTAGCAACGCTCTATCTGAAAACAAGAGCTGTTTTAGGAGTAGCTAACATGCTTTGCAAGATACACTGGCAACCAACTACCTTCCAAATAAGTCTCAGTGAAATTGGTGCCACCGTCATTTCTGATACCCTCCCTTTAAGGTGTTTTTGCGGCCTTTACATAACTATGGTTCCCGAATTATGCCCGCATAGTGTCAAAAGCAGCGTTCCTGCCAATTGAACCCAATAATGCTGTGCATCCCAAAAGGCAATTGTTGAACTGGAAAAGATGCAGGCATATGTTAGAATTTTGGGCATGGCGTTGATTGCGTTAATGTAAAAAGCTGAAAAAATTGAATTCAAAATTTTTTTTGAAAGAAATTAAGGCAAACGCCAAACTTATATGCGAATAATTCAATTTTTAACCTCCATCGCCGAATTATCTGTTTTTCTTTCCCATTCAAGCTGCGTATTGAGACTTCTAGGGGGCGCGTTTCTAAGGGCAACGGAAAGCAAAGACATCTCCATGCCGTCCCTCTCTATTGGAGGCTGAGCATCTCTGCCGCTATAGCCATTAGCTCATTAGCAGCAGCCCGTCGCCCCTCCGCAAAGCTGTCATCAATATTACACACCGCTGCACCGCCCACGCCTCTAATATTCATGCCCATCTCTATAGCCGGGGGCGCTGCAAATTTCTCCCTCGCTCCACTTCATGTCTCTGCCTCCTCCAGCCTCCGATTGCCAGGGCTTTATGGAAATGCGAATGCAGATGAGTGGGCTGGGCAAGAGCGGGGCCTCTAATTGGATCAAGGCTGCCTCTGCCGCCTCCTTGGTGAAGGGGCTGCTTTGCGGATCGTGCCCCGGCTAGCAGGGGACGGATTAGCGGTGGAGGGAAGGAAAGCCTTCTCTCTCTGCCTGCCTGCAGAAAGTGGAAAGAGGGGCACAGGAAGGGAGGGGGAAGAAATGACTGCTGGGAGAGGAGGGGGGGGGGGGGAGAATGGTCGGTGTTTAGGCAGAGATTGATCGTCTACTTCCCAGTTGATTAGCTGGATAATGAGCCTGGTGCGGGGCACACGGCCTTCTCCCAACGGTTCTGGCCAGTATATGCAGGCCTGCAGTCCTGCTTTGGGCACACGAAGCTGGAAAGGCCGAGGGCAGGGGGCAGGGCTATTCTAGGCCTCTAGATGAAGTGCTCTCCGCAGGACCGCACACAGAGCCTTTTTCACTTATCAGGCCCAAACGGCTCTTTTCTGGCTGGAGTGTGAGTCTCTGAGTTTCCTCCTTGAGGCCAAGGGCGTGAGAATGGGGGGGGGGCAAAGCGCGTGCTGAGGATAGCTCCTAGGAGGGTGTAGAGGGGCGCAATATAGTGGAGTGGACACGAGGGGGGGTAGCGAAGCGGGGAGGCAAATGCATTTGGTCAGTTGGCTGGAAATGAGAGTGGGAAAATAAGGGAGACAGAGGGAGGAGCTGTTGGGGGAGGGGGGAGCTGAGGTGAGGGGTTGGGGGGATAAAACCCAATCCCAGCAATACGAAACTGAACGAGGTACTAC
>JASANA010010031.1:0-26445 GCA_030248095.1 Ptycholaimellus sp. GST1_10
ACAATACCAACAATGCCGCTACAAGCATCAGCAATAATGCAGCATTGAAGTGGAAGGGTACATACACCTCAAGTGGATGATGATTTAGTAACCAGTATGCTTTATCCTGCCATGCGTGACAGTGTAACAGGCATTGAAACAACAAGGAATAAAAAATATATTATCCAGTTGGTTTCCATTCTATTTTTTAAGGACCAGAAACAGTACGATATGTACTGCGGGGATTGATGGTGTTTGCTCTTCTGACAATGGAAGAACATTTCATTGACATCCTCAAACTCTCAACGAGCTGGTACTACACTGATGAAACATATGGACTAGTTAAAGACATTAAGACAGGTCTAAGACAAGGAATCTATGATCCCAGAAAGCAATTGAAGTTTCCACAAGACACAACCAATGCTGAAAGGCAGCACAAATGGCTTGACCTCATTATGGAAGCACATGGAAAGGGCATGTACTGCACAGATCTCCATGCACAGATATTATCAATGATTCTAAACCGTGATATATTCATCTACAGCACCTGTCTGAGGAATACTGCTCCTCCAGGTGCAGAAGGAAAAGAAAAATGGCTATTTGAAAATGAAGAAGACATAGCTAGCCTCTAGAATTTATGCCGAGATACGGGCAGTTGTGGGAGGACCATCGGAATACTCTGGGGCTTGCAACAATAACCATCAATACACCTTTTAGCATCGAGAGTCGCAGAAGTACCCCAATTACAATTTTCCATCAAGGGTTTGAATATATTTTGTTCTTAGTTTTGCTAGAAAATCACAGCTATTGCAGAGAACATTTTACTGCTTTACCACGAGTTGATCCAGATGAGCGTATAAATCTAGTTCATCCTGGAACGATGAATTTCACGTTGTTTCGCCTTGGGTACTTTTAGCCTTGTGTACTTTTAGCCATGGGTACTTTTTGCATTTAGTACTTTTTGCCTTAGTTATTTTTAGCATTTGGTACTTTTAGCTTTGGGTACTTTTAGCCTTGGGTATTTTTAGCATTGGGTACCTTTAGCCTTGGGTATTTTTTGCCTTGGGTAATTTTAGCCTTGGGTACATTTAGCATTGGGTACTTTTAGCCATGGGTACTTTTAGCCTTGGGTACTTTTGGCCTTGGTTACTTTTAGCCTTGGGTACTTTTAGCCCTAGGTAGATTTAGTCATATTTACTTTTCGCATTTGAGTCGTGTTAGCTATGATACTTTTAGTATGGTTGTTTTTAGGTATCCTTACATCACTTCATTTGTTTGTCTATTACTATGACGATTTTATTTATAATTTTAATTTAATTATGTATGCTATAATTGAAATAATTGAAGCATTAGACAACTGAAGAAATATATCCAGATTCCAGAATGAAGTACTCACCAGAACGACCCTTAGGAGAAATCTCCGATTCTGCTATAAGGTTTGCTAAAGAGTGGTTTCTTGTATATGTGTATTTTTTTGTTTTTAGGTTTGAAGTGCAAGGTAGAGCATATTATTCATGCACATATGCTACTATGGGTAAAGGGAGCACCAGTGGTAAGTAAAACAGGGACACAGAGATTGTGGCATTCATTGACGCATGGTTCAATCTAGCTTTTTAGAAAAATATTGTAAATTCAAGTTTGCTCAATTGGCAGTTCGGAGCAGAGTCGATTGAAAGACCAAGTGCCCTGACAGCGTCTCCTTCTACCGACCCTTTGCCTACCCCGCCTGCCCCGTAGGCACCAGCGCCGCCCTACTCCAGCACCAGCTGCTCACCTGCCCTACCAGATCCACCTCCAGCGGCCCCGACTTTGCCGGCAGCTCCCGACCAGCCTCAAGAGCAGCAGCCACCTTCAGCCTCAGAGGAGGATGCTCCGGTACCACCTACGCTCCCTGCTGCTCCGAATCCTGCTGCCCCTGCCCACCGGCCGACTCCAAGGCCAGCTGCCTTCACGCCGCCAAGGCCAACTGCAACTTCAACTACCGCTACATCCTCAACAGTTCATTCTTCAGGTCATTTTTTCTCAACCCTCAACTTTTGCGTATACAGGAATTGGCTACGTTTATGCCCCAGGATCGCCCAATTGACATAGAAACCTTGTTTTATCTTGTTAAAGCCAAGGTGGAGCATTTGCCTTTCTATAGTCAAGTTTCGTATATCTCCCAAAACTTTTTTATGATATTTTTCATAGAATCCCTGCCAAACGAATTTCTGCCCAATATATTTTGGATTATTGCATAGAAATGCCTCCGAAAGATCCCCCAACCCTTCCACCCACCCCTCCCCCTCCCTCTGTTTCCACACCCACGCCTTTTTTTGCTTCTTTGCAGCCTGTTGATTCGCCTGACCTACTGCTTCAGGCTTAGCCCCACCCAATCCTACACCCACCACGTCTACTTCCCCCTTCAACTACAACCCTCAACAACTACCACCACAACCACAACACAAACTACAACTACACCTCCTACAACTACACCTCCTACAACTACACCTCCTACAACTACACCTCCTACAGACTACACCTCCTACAACTACATCTCTTACAACTACACTTCCTCCCCAACTATTTGGGTATTTTTGCCTTTGGGTAATTTTAGCCTTGGGTACATTTAGCATTGGGTACTTTTAGCCATGGGTACTTTTAGCCTTGGGTACTTTTGGCCTTGGTTACTTTTAGCCTAGGGTACTTTTAGCACCTAGGTAGATTTAGTCATATTTACTGCTTTAGCCATTGGTAGTGTTAGCTATAATACTTTTATTATGGTTGTTTTTAGGTATCCTTACATCACTTCATTTGTTTGTCTATTACTATGACAATTTTATCTTATAATTTTAATTTAATTATGTATGCTATAATTGAAATAATTGAAGCATTCGACAACTGAAGAAATATATCCCAAATTCCAGAATGAAGGACTCACCAGAACGACCCTTAGGAGAAATCTCCGATTCTGCTATAAGGTTTGCTAAAGAGTGGTTTCTTGTATATGTGTATTTTTTTGTTTTTAGGTTTGAAGTGCAAGGTAGAGGCTATTATTCATGCACATATGCTACTATGGGTAAAGGGAGCACCAGTGGTAGGTGAAAACAGGGACACAGAGATTGTGGCATTCATTGACGCATGGTTCAATCTAGCTTTTTAGAAAAATATTGTAAATTCAAGTTTGCTCAATTGGCAGTTGGGAGCAGAGTCGATTGAAAGACCAAGTGCCCTGACAGTGTCTCCTTCTACCAACCCTTTGTCTACCCTGCCTGCCCCGTCAGCACCAGCGCCGCCTACTCCAGCACCAGCTGCTCCACCTGCCCTACTAGATCCTCCTCCAGCGGCCCCGACTTTGCCGGCAGCTCCCGACCAGCCTCAAGAGCAGCAGCCACCTTCAGCTTCAAAGGAGGACGCTCCGATACCGCCTACGCTCCCTGCTGCTCCGAATCCTGCTGCCCCTGCCCACCGGCCGACTCCAAGGCCAGCTGCCTTCACACCGCCAAGGCCAACTGCAACTGCGACTACCACTACATCCTCAACAGTTCATTCTCAGGTCATTTTTTCTCAAGCCTCAACTTTTGCGTATACAGGAATTGGCTACGTTTATGCCCAAGGATCGCCCAATTGACATAGAAACCTTGTTTTATCTTGTTAAAACCAAGGTGGAGCATTTGCCTTTCTATGGTCAAGTTTCGTATTTCTCCCCAAAACTTTTTTATGATATTTTTCATAGAATCCCTGCCAAACGAATTTCTGCCCAATATATTTTGGATTATTGCATAGAAATGCCTCCGAAAGATACGCCAACCCTTCCACCCACCCCTCCCCCTCCTACTGTTTCCACACCCACGCCTTTTTTTGCTTCTTTGCAGCCTGTTGATTCGCCTGACCTACTGCTTCAGCTTAGCCCCACCAATCCTACACCCACCACGTCTACTTCCCCTTCAACTACAACCTCAACAACTACCACCACAACCACAACACCACCTACAACTGCACCACCTACAACTACACCTCCTACAACTACACCACCTACAATTTTACCTCCTACAACTACACCTCCTACAACTACACCACCTACAACTACACCACCTACAACTGCACCAACAACCTCCACACCATCCACCACCACAACTACCACCACAACTACTACAACTACACCCGTCAACAACAACATCTACCACCACAACTACTACAACATCTACAGCCAAACCATCAACTATTTTATTTTCTGTTTTTTCGATACATTTTAATTTTCATGATTTTTAACAAAAAGAATTGCAGATTTCTGGTCCTGAAGAAGAACACGAAGAGCCGGAGGAAAAAGGCAGCTTTGGACGAGATGTTGGCCTACTCGGAGGAGGCGTCTTGCTGTGCTGTGCCGCTTTTGGACTCTACTTTCTATTGCGTCAAGGCTGAGCACAGCATCTCCTAAACCTACTGGTGCCCATTTATTCAAAATTTTTCAATCTTTGAAAGTTTATCAATTTGACAGGCTGAGCAAACTTCCCGGAGTTGGGGAGAAGTTCGGAGACACTGGACGCAAGACCTAGAGCACGGCCGTGTACGCCAATCGCCTGACAGCTGGAGCCAGTTCCAGACCCAGGAGGAGGATCTCCAGGAGGAGGTCCTGGGAGAGGGCACTACATGGACTCTGCCGCCTCCACCTCCTCACGCGACCCCAGTCTCGTCTCTTCACCTACACCGGCCCCTTCGAGATTGCCAGCGCCTCGTGATTCGACACCGCCTTTTCTCCTGGCACACCCTATCCAGCTCCTCCGACTCAGCCTCGTTCACTGCCCAAGATCTTCGTGATGCCGCTGCACACCACCTTGCTTTGCCTCCTCAAGCTACCTCTACGCCAAATGCATCGATCGCTCTGCGCCGTCCAAGGCCTACTTCAAGTACTTTGACCTATTTTTTAATTTTTAAAAAATTAATTGATCTCATTGGCAGGATTTTCGCCTTCGAATTTGATTGATTTGGCCCACCAATCCTTTACAGGACTTTGCAGAAGACCTAATCTGGTGGCTTTTATTTGCTTTTTCACAAAAATGCATTTTGGTGAAATGAAAAGGTCTTTTGAAGGCTGCGGATGCTGGAACTGAACTAGAGGTGATCGGAAGCCCTGAGGTGATGGTCCATCGAGCAGCCGAGCCTCAAGTGCCCCAAGGAAAATATCAACAACCAATAATTTTTAGAAACATTGTTTTACCTAACTTGTCCTCATTTGCATCTGAACACTCCTATGACTCTTCCAGTTCTGATAAAACATTAAAACTTGATGCAACTCAGAAATGTGTTTGTCTGAAAATTAATATTGTAATTCGTGTCTGTGAGTAAACTTTTATCCCTTGTTTTTGTCCACCTAGTCATCAAGGTCTCTATCCTACGGATATATCTGCCCTATATATATACAGAAGTGACAAGTGTTAATAAAATTGATTTTTCAGCAAAAATTGAAGAAACATGGCTAAACGCTTCCATTATGATAATACTTACAACAAGAATAACACAGATCTTGATGGTCCCGTAGAGAGAGTTATAAAATATATTGAAACTGACAATTTTAAATTTTCGCTTACTGGTAAAACTATTCTGGAATAATTTATTCTTTTAAAGGTTAGTAAGTAGATCATCTCCGAGCTCTGTCACTCATGCTACCTGCGGACCCAAATGCGCTTGGAAATAAAAATACATTTATTGTGACAGTTTATGATGCAGACTATGTAGTTTTTTGTGGATGAAAACCTTAACACACTGCTCATGGGATAGAACTACTTGTTGTCTACCTGTTAAGATATGCCTGATAAAAAACTAGAACAACTAGAGGTTAATTATGAACATGTTCATGAAATGATTGATGACTATGAAACATTTTGAACAGGAACTTCATGAAATAGAAGAAACTCATGCTGAACATTAAAAAAATGATCCAAGGAAAACTAGAGGGAAAAGTATTCTCAAGGAAGTAAATATTGAGTAAAAACTATTATTATACTACTATTATACTACTATTATACCTACTACTATTATACATACTATACTATTATACTTTCTACGATTAAAAATAATTACTATTGTTATTCTTTGTGATTTTTATTTGCGCGGCCGCAGGCCGCCTGCCGCCAGGAGGGCAGGGCAGTCAGAGTTCCGGAGGCTGAGAGGGCATGGGTGCAGGGGCCCCGGAGACGTAGCCTAGCATGCGAAGCATGCTAGGCAGAGCGTAGGGGCCATAGCACACGTGCCTGGAGGCGGAGGAGTTCTGCCCGACCTGTCGTAACGGCGGGCGGCCAGAGGCCCTTTTCTGAGTTACCCCATTTTTCGTCCGTCTGTCCGCATATATATATTTTTACATAAGCAGTCTACTCTTTCAGTCAATGTTCGAACGATCCAACAAATATTAAATACAACGCATTCATAAAAGAAATGGTTGTGCGCATAAACTACCTTAAACTCCCTGATGTGGTTTTGCCACAAATTGAAAGCAAAATCAGTCATGGGTCAGGAATCACATTCAATCGTCTTACATTCAAAACAATCTCTCTGGCAAAAGGACAAAGCTATTAAACTTGGTTCGATTGTCTTAACAAGAGTCCTCTCCCAAACCGATGCTATTTGAGTTTC
Organism: Ptycholaimellus sp. GST1_10; assembly: GCA_030248095.1. Lineage (NCBI taxonomy): Eukaryota > Metazoa > Nematoda > Chromadorea > Chromadorida > Chromadoridae > Ptycholaimellus > Ptycholaimellus sp. GST1_10. Next base: position 6,589 of record JASANA010010031.1, read on the forward strand.
CTAAGTCAAAAGGCACTATACGGAAATATTTGTCGGATTACCACCTATTTCAATAACATGAATCTCTCTCGACTGATGTTTCGGCTAAATGAAAGGAACTTACTTGTTCAACCGATTCACTCGAAATTTGTACGAGACGAAAAGAGTTAGGAATTAATCACATCTCGGAGTCAAGCTTGTGAAAACTATCTCATGATCATTGAAATCTTGGATCAAGTAAGTGATCAAATTTCTCTGCTACGACTGTACTACAATACATACCTAACAGGCAATACTGTAACTGCGCTTGAATTTGAGAAGTGTGGCTATAATACCTCAGACAGAGGTACACTTGATATCATTATGGAATTTGGTGACAAGGGGATTCCTGAGTACACAGAAACCAAGCCTTTTTAACCGTAGCATGTATCATACTCCAAAATTGAATCATAAATCGACTGTATCTGCACAATTTTGGCTGCCGATTTACATGAACCTTAATCACCCCTAGGAGTTCTATTCATAAAATTTATTTCTTTTATTTTATCAACATTTTATATCAATAGTAAAATCGATCATGTGATTAGTACCGTTAACACCGTACAATGTATCACCAAGAAAAGTGAAACAAATACTCAATTTTGTTTTGAACACAACCGATTTCCGTTAAATAATGAATTGTATTTGCAACCTGGCAGATCTTCGATCACTGGGACTCGAGCACATTTCTTATGCAAACAGTCCTTTAGCCGTATGCCTATGTTTGCACTTTCTCAGGCCCCGTATTGCTTCATAAAATCTCCACTGTTTGAGTTATAAAACACAATTTTAGAATAAATATTCTTATTTTGACATTTTAATATCATTGATTTTGGTTTAGCATCATTAATCCATATTTGACGACAATAATTAAATTCCTTTTTCTTTCTTTGCTGTTTATTTAGCCGAGCAACTTAAGTCTTGCTGATTGTAAATACCATACTGATGCAGCATCAGTAATTCATAATCATAGGCCATCATGAACCTAATAGGCAAAATGAACAAACAGCACAATGCTAATATCCGCCAGCATAGGCTTGGTTCGCCATCGTTTTTACACATTTTGCCGGTTAATTCAATACCAAGTTTTCCAATAATATTTAATAATGATATCGTGGTTAATTGAGTTTTTGTTTGCTCGTTGACTCGATTTCTCGAATAAAGCCTGGCCCTAAGCGCACAGGTGCTTTTTATGACTCTTGCCGCTGAAAAGTAGTTTTTGCCACAACTGCTCTTTTCGAAAAGGTGGGCCCCCCTTCCCAACTGCTTTGCCAAATCCGGCTTTGCCCTTTGCCAAGCTTTCTAAATTTCTTTACCGCCGTTTTATGCCTCTTTCTAGTTTGTTGTGTGCGAGGTGGGGCATAGGAAGGGGGGAGGAAGGAGGTTATCCCCCCTCCACCCCCCCCCCCTCCCCCCCATCCCCCCTCCCCTCTGCTCACCCCCACACACACACCCCTTCGCCCCACCTCCCTCTCCCATCCTTGCCAACCAAGCCTGTGATGATTCACTCTACCCCTCTTTGGCCTACTTTTGTCCAACCTCCCTTAATCTCTCTCTTGGACTGTTTGTCAAAGTTGAAGCAGGCCTATGGGAGAGAGGAGTTGGAGCCGATGCTTTAAAGCGGCTTTTTTGGGAGAGTAGGCCCAGCTTTTCTGTTGATGCTTTGATGTCCCCCCTCCCTACCCCAGCTCAAGCCCGTTTAACCAGCACTGCAATGTTTCACCCTCCCATCTTACCAGGAGGCTTCCCCAACCGCCCTCAATCTCTATCCAGTTTGCTTCATTCTCCTCTGCTCCCCTCCTCCCTCTTGCCTGAAAGAGCTGCCTGCGTCCGCCACCCCCTAGGTGCCCCTCCTACTTTCCGCTCCACACACACTTTGCTCAGCCGCCAAACACTGCCTCATAATTGTGCAAATCACCACAATCCATCCCTCTAATGATACACTCTCCCCTCTTGACCAGCCCCTCCACACAGCTGCCTTTAATTTCCGAGCTCTGTAAGACTTTATTCTGGATTGGACTTTATTTTTGGGGGGTGCGAGATTTTCCTCCTCCCCTCTCCCCCTCCCTCTCTCTCTCCGCTTTACTCCTCCATCCTCCCCTCCTCCCCATCCCCCTCCTCCTCCCCTCCTGCCCTGCGCGCACTTTGAGCTCCCCGAAACGAGCCTTGCAATGTTGTACCGGGGGGGGGGGGGGTAGGAAGTCTTCATCCGATACATAATCGAAGTTTACTCAGGATTGGGTGCACCTATTTTGATCAAACTTTGTCACAAGTTAGTCCTAGGTATCCTTAACATTGTCCTAAAACGGCAGGCAATTAAAATAATTTTTGAATCCATGACAATCAAACTTTTAAAATCACTCCATTACAGAAAACTTACACCCTATGCTTAATGATACAAGTTGTACCAAATTTTCAAATCAGTGCTGTGAGCTCAATAATGAATATTTTTGCACAATATTTTATGGAACACCACATCCACTATTGGGTGTACCTCTGTACCAGTTTTCCCTCTCTTTCTGATCAAACTGTCCTGAGCTAATGGTTGGAATATCAAAATCGGATTAATACTTCTTACCCCCCCCCCCGGTATAAAATTTCCTTTAATAAAGGCCTTGCAATATCACCCAATCCGGCATCCAGATTTTCCAGTCTACATTTCCCGAAAAACATTGCAACCTGGAAAAGCTGATTAAAGCCTCGAACAGGATGAACAAGGAGCTCCAGAACAAAGGTTCTTTTAAGCCGTAGTAGCGTCGATGAGGGGTGAGAAAAGGATTGCCTAGGAATTAGAAGATGGGAGGCGGAAGGACAGTTTTTGGTACCCAAAGTGCCAAAGCGACGCAAGACGACGAACCCAGGCCCTCCGCTAAGCCAGCTGCAGACCAGCAAGAACACGCTTCCCACTGCCGTTTTATCCAGTAACAGTTATGAGATGCTCCAGCAATTTGTCAAGCAACCACGACTTGAAACTGAACATTTGGCGGCAAACAATCAAAAAGCCCAAAGCAAAGATGAAACCAAACTATGAACTTTCACTTTTGCCTTTTGACTTTTTATCTGTGCTTTCCAAGTATTTTTCATTCGCTCATTGCTGTCAACACACAATATGAATAATAAAAATAATTACAAAAAAGAGCAATAGGTATCCGCCAAGCCTAATAAGGTCTTGTACTGATCAATCTTGAGGAGGCTTGGCGCTAGGCAGGCGCCTTAGACCAGTAAGCCTTTTTTGAGGGGGGAGGAGGGAGGAGGGGGGAGGAGGAGGGGGGCCGGAGCCACTGGGGAGGAGCACCGCCGAAATGTGCAAGACCCTCAAAGCCAAGCCTGCACTGATTTATCTGCTTCTTTTTTATGCACCACATCAGCCGCTTTCAATTCGTAAATGACAGCTTTAATTTATCTTTGAGAGGGTGAGGAGGGGGGAGGAGGAGGGGGGAGGCGTAGGGGAGAAGGAGAGGCCAATGTATTTAAAACTACTGTCTCTGTGGCCAAGATTTATTTTTATTATTTTCTATTATTTTTTATTTAATTCGCCTACCAACCTACAATTCGATGACGCCCGTAGCCGGAGCAGGGCGGCATTCCTCCCCTCCTCCCCTCTCTCCCTCCCTTTGCCCTTCACCCCTCCCCTCTCCCCTCTCCCCCTCACCCACCCGGGAGAAGGAAAATCTCCCACCCCTCAAAACAACACACACCCCAAAATCCCGCCTCAACCTGCTCAACACGATCACGCCGCGGAGTTGCAAGGGAGCTATTTTTTTATCTACTGTGAAAAATGGATATCTGAGAGCATAGTTCAATGCAGAATTGAAAAGGATTTCAGAAAATATAGACGAGAAGGCAGAATAGTCATAAAATTTTTTCACATTTTTCAGCCTTTCATGTGGGACCTCCCACTGTTAGTGGGCTGGGCGTCGCTTGACGAGGCTTTGCCGTGGGTTTAGCGGGTTGGCCGTCCACTGGCAAGGCTTGACCATGGGTTTAGCGGATTGGCCGGGTCTCCATGCAGAACGTACCCAGTAAGCCTTAATGTTGAACTGCAGATACGTTCTTGCATGCAGAACGGCTACATTAAGCTTCAATGATGAACTGCAGAGCTATGACCACAGCATGCACAACGTGAGAGCAGTCTTTGCAGCAGCTCTGTCCACAACATGCACTACGTAAGAGCAGTCTTTGCAGCAGCTCTGCCCACAGCATGTACTACGTGAGAGCAGTCTTTGCAGCAGATCTGCCCACAATATGTACTACGTGAGAGCAGTGATGTTACTGGAAAAAAGATTTATATCTAGTTTCTTATCGGGTTAGTCGTATCGGAAACGTTTTTTGACTTTTTTTATCCGCGAAATCTTTTCCAGGAGCATCTCCCAAACTGGAAACAGATATATTTCCAGTTATTGGGTATCCGCGATATCTTCAGCGTTTTTTGGTTCAATATTTTGCTGTACACTGGCAAAGTGAAAGGCTTTTTAATGCAGTTTTGCAAAAAATTTTTAAAAAATTTTTGTTTAAAACATTTTTTTTTCAAAATTTTTTTGAAAAATTTTTGCTCAAAATTTTTTTGAAAATTTTTAGAGTTTTTTTTGCAATTTTGTTGCAAATTTTATCATTTTGTCCCTTAGGGAGCTGTTTCAAAGCATTCAAAAGCGTCATGAGCAAGAAAATGACCAAAAACGAGCAAAAAATGAAAAAAGTTGAAAATTTATATCTGTATCTTATCTAATCTTATCTTTTCCTGTAGCAAATTTTATATGCGGAATCTTTTCAAGTTGGCCATAATTTCCCAGCTTAACATCACTGCGTGAGAGCAGTATTTGCAGCAGCTCTGCCCACAGCATGCACTACGCAAGAGCAGTTTTTGCAGCAGCTCTGCCCACAGCATGCACTACGAAAGAGCAGTCTTTGCAGCAGCTCTGCCCACGACATGCAGTACGTGAGAGCAGTATTTGCAGCTTAGGTGTTCACAACATGCACTCCGTGAGAACAGTATTTGCAGCAGCTCTGCCCACAACATGCACTAGGGTCGAGCAGCCTTAAAAGCAGCGCTGACCACAATATACACAAGAAGAGAGCAGTCTTTGCAGCAGCTCTTTGCAGCAGCTCTGCCCACAACATGCACTTCGTGAGAGCAGTACTTGCAGCAGCTCTGCCCACACCATGCACTAGGTGAGAGCAGTATTTGCGACAGCTCTAGCCCACAACATGCCCTACGTGAGAGCAGTATTTGCATCAGCTCTGACCACAGCATGCACAACGTGAGAGAGCAGTCTTTGCAGCAGCTCTGTCCACAACATGCACTTCGTGTGAGCAGTCTTTGCAGCTTAGGTGTTCACAACATTCACTACGTGAGATCAGTCTTTGCAGCAGCTCTGCCCACAATATGTGCTACGTGAGAGCAGTATTTGCATCAGCTCTGACCACAGCATGCACAACGTGAGAGAGCAGTCTTTGCAGCAGCTCTGCCCACAATATACACTACAGGGTGTCTCGTGCAGTTCTTGTCACATCTTTAAGAGTCTCTCATTTCCGATGAGAGAACTCTCTGGGGCTCTCAACCCTCTAACCCCAACCCTTGTCAACGTTTGTGGAAAAAATTAAGCGGACAAATGCTTTAATTAGGGCGAAATTAAAATTTATGTAATTTCACTTCCAAAAAATGGCTGTCATTTTTTTATTGCTTGAATTGTGATTCATAAATTTTGGGCAGATTTTTGCAATACAAAATTTGCACTGCTAAGGATCTGACCAGAACCAAGAAGAGTCAAATCAGCCACCAACACCTCAAGATTCTTTGGCATCAGAAGCCTGACTCAGTTCCAATATGTCCTTCTTCATTTCAAAAAAAAATTCCAAAAAGCGATTGAGGTGATGGTCTGGCACACGATCAGCTCTCGCGGTCAATGAGAAAGGAAGGATAAAATGAGGAAGGACTAAATGGATCTTAGTCAGGCTTGGGATGCTGAAAAATCTTGGTGTTTGTGGCTGATATGACTCTTTTTAGTTCTGGCCAGAACCCTGGACGTCTGGCCATTGTGGAGAGCTTGAAGTCTGAAGATTTTCTCAGCAGAGAAGACAACTGTCAAGGCCGACTCTTCTGAACCGGTTGCCTTGAGTGTTGCCGTGGGATTTGGAGCTGAAGAAGCCCCAGATGGAGCATTCCCTTGGCTTTTGATCACGTAATCCACTGCTTGGCGCAGCAGAGAGCGATGAGAGAGCGCATGCCGAATTTGAGCATTCGTCTGGCCAGACTGATGAAGACGCACAATAGCTCCTTTGGTAGATTTCAAAATTGGTTGCATCTTTTTTCTTTTGTTGTTGGTGTGACTCTATGGCCACAAATATATTTAGCAGTGCAAATTTTGCATTGCAAAAATCTGCGCAAAGATTATGAACCACCATCCAAGCAATAAAAAAATGACAGCCAATTTTTGTAAGTGAATTTACATAAATTTTAAATTCTCTTTCATAAAAGCATTTTTCCACAAATGTTGAACAGGTTTGGGGTTACCTTCCTGTAAATTGAGAGCCCCAGAGAGTTCTTTCATCGGAAATCAATATCATCAATAGACCCCCATTGTAATTTAGAAGATGCCGATTGGTTCCACGGGCTATTACCGCGCAATGAAAGTGTACCTTTGCTCAGTGAAGAAGGGTCATGGATGGTACGCTCAACTAAAAAGGATGCTGTGTTGCTCATTGTAATTTTTGTTTGCTGGAAGGGTTCAGTCAAGCACATTATCCTCAACCGAACGCAGCGAGGATGGGACATGCCAGGTCATTATTTCAAGACAGTCCCAGAGTTAGTGGAATATTATCATCGCTCTGGAGAAATGCTTAATAATGCAGGAGTTTCTATCAAAGGAAAACCAGTTCCCCGCTCAAACTGGATGGTTCACATAAGGATGTAACACTAGAGAAGAAAATTACTTAATGTCAAAGGAACATGGATACCAGTAGCACTAAAGACTTGTAAAGCATTACTTGGAAAAAATGAGAGAGAAGAGTTCATGAAGGAGGCAAAAACCATGTTAGCTTATCACCACCCCAATGTACCTAGTATTTATGCAGTTGCTGCAGATACACCTCCACTAATGCTAGTACTAGAGCTGTGTCCTGGTGGCTCTTAAGACAAGTACCTCAAAAAGCACAGTCCATCTCCAACTGAAGTCAAGGTTCGTTTTTGCACAGAAGCCTCGCGGGGTATGGAATATTTAACTGTAAAAAAGAACTGCATCCACAGATACATTGCAGCTCGCAACATTCTGCTTGGTGCTAAGAAAGAGGTCAAAATTGCTGACTTTTGGCTTAACACGACAAGGGACATATCAAATGACAACCAATTCTTCACATCAGATCCCTGTTCGATGGACAGCACCAGAGGCACTGCTTACAGGTAGGTTCTCCAAAGAAACTGATGTGGGGAGTTTTGGAATTTTGATGTGGGAAATATTTAGAGATGGCATGCAGCCATGGCCTGGAAAAAATGCCAAGGAAGCCCTACAAGCCATGAAAAATGGAGAGACAATGAAAATGCTAGACAAAACACCAAAGGAAATTGAAAAGCTTATGCTGTCAACATGGGATTTGGATCCGACAAGGCGCCCAGACATGTCCAAAATTAGAAACACGCTTGAAAAAATATACATATCAATCTCTGGAAAACCTCTGCCATGAACCTGTTAAAATGTTTTGCATTGCATAAGATATTCTTGAATTATTTGTAGATATATTACAATATTGTGTTACAAACGATATCATTTGATATTTATAATTTAAAAAAGTGCTACAGATGTAAATGATTGCTGGTTTTTGAATTTTTTTTGCTGAATAAAAGTTATGAATGATACTTATGAAAACTTTATGAATTATGACACCTAAGACATAAATGACTAGAGAACTTGGTTTAATAAATGAAATCAGTGAACCAGAATGGGATTAGAAAAGGAGTGTCTTAATGGCGCATAACACAATGGGTAATAATTACAAATGGCTTATTTGTCATCATTGAGTCAACCGGTTGAGCCAACATGGCATCATATGAAATCTGGTATGATCAAAATAATGATTGCCAGTTTAAGTTTTTCAAATTATGCATTCCGGTTAGATCACATTCAAGATGAATTTAAGTTTCTCCAATTTCTGCAGATTTGATAGATCAAAACTAATAATTATGTGACTTTAATTCTGTTAAGATGGATGTTGTATTTTTTTCTACCATTATTTACGTTGGTATTTGTTATGCTGCACAAAACATTGTTAAAGAGAGCATCAGAAGCAGCCAAGGCCAAGAAGAGTCAGGGTGGGGACACAAAGTGTCACCAGAAGTGGCTTTTTAGGGTGCTAGAGTCCCGATTCGCTGATTGATGCCATGGACTGCATGCAGGGGCATTCGACGTTAGTCTAACAGTACTGAGAATTACAAACTGCATAAAATGGGATATTTAAAAATTTGTTCTTTATAAAATATTAGTTCACAAAATATATGTCGAATTGTGAACACTATTCTTTGAAAACTTTGGTATCTTATCGTCCCGAGCTGGTGTACCAATCAGCTTTTCGCCTTGGGACGAAGTGCTTGTGGAAGAAATATGAGTAGGCTTGATATAGGTATATCTATGCATGCAAGAACATGACCGCAGTTCAACATTGAAGCTTTGGGGTAGTATACTTACGTTCAAAGTGATATAGTCTTTAAGAAACGTTCGGAGCGCTTGGAAACGATTTTAAAGAATTTAAAAAAGTGTTCAACATTGATGCAAAATTGTGAAAACTAGTGGACTAGTGTTTAAAGCGATTTAGTCATTAAGTAACATGTAAACATAAGACACATATGTGGTCTGTGTTTGGCTGTGTTGCATGGCACCCAAGTTCTGCTCCTACCCACCCATCCACGTGTACACTGACTCATCAACCATGTAATACGTCTCCATCGACCGCAAATGCCCTCTGCGCATGATACATGCCTACGCGGACCCCAACCTGATTAAATTGGCTTTTGTAATGTAAATATTACTAAGGGTCACATCAGAATTTAGGTGTGTACTCCTTTCAATTTAGAGAAATTTCAACTTGATTACAACGATCTACCTGCACATTTTTTCAACTCAATAGTAGCTAGACGCTAATATTAAAACCAACAAGTATATGGCGCAAGGCGCAATAGGTGACCGCGGAGCGCTTACACATCCACATGTAGTAAAATCCAAAAATTAAGGAAAAATTATGCTGTGAAGGTGATCATTGCATCTCAAAAGGAAAATTCTGTGGTTTCTCAACCATTTTCAAAAGTAAGCACAGATTTGGAATCGTTATATACGACTTGTGAACAAAAAACTCAAGTCGTCGTCTGTGCAATTATCAGCCGTTCAGCTGCTACTAATTATTGAGGCTATTGTCATGTGTGAAAATTTGTCACTCAAGAAGGCAAGTCTGTGGTTTCTCAACCATTTTCAAAAGTAAGCACAGATTTGGAATCGCTATATACGACTTGTGAACAAAAAAACTCAAGTGTTCTGTTCAATTATCAGCCGTTCAGCTGCTACTAATTATTGATGCTATTGTCATGCATGAAAGTTTGTCACTCAAGAGGGCAAGTCTGTGGTTTCTCAACCATTTTCAAAAGTAAGCACAGATTTGAAATCGTTATATACGACTTGTGAACAAAAAAACTCAAGTGTTCTGTTCAGTAATCAGCCGTTCAGCTGCTACTAATTATTGATTCCATTGTCATGCATGAAAGTTTGTCACTCAAGAGGGCAAGTCTGTGGTTTCTCAACCATTTTCAAAAGTAAGCACAGATTTGGAATCGTTATGTACGACTTGTGAACAAAAAAACTCAAGTGTTTTGTTCAATTATCAGCCGTTCAGCTGCTACTAATTATTGATGCTATTGTCATGCATGAAAGTTTGTCACTCAAGAGGGCAAGTCTGTGGTTTCTCAACCATTTTCAAAAGTAAGCACAGATTTAGAATCGTTATATACGACTTGTGAACAAAAAAACTCAAGTTGTCTGTGCAATTCTCAAGATTACAGGTGCTACAGCGCAAAAACTGTATATTGCAATGTTTAAACCTTTCTACCCAAATAAGTAATGTTTCAAATGCTCGGAAACCGGGTCTACCCCTCCAGATCTTCCTAAAATTGCATTACCTTTCAGGAAAAAAAAAGTTTGTCCCAATCCGTTGAGAATTCGCCCGTTCCCAGCATTTCCAGACACATATATATATATATGAGGACAAAAGTTTAGTAACCTCTATAGACCGCGGAGCGGCCTTTCGGGCCGCTCCGCGGTCAATAACTGAAACCATTTTCAAACTTGTAATTTGGCTTTAATCGGAATTCATTTCATAGCATTGCTAGAGAGATGGGTGAAGGAAGGGTATCAGAAATGCTAGTGATGGGAAACATGGTATTGATTGGTAGCTCGTCTATGGTTCCTCACTTGTGAGAGGAGAACGTAAACAGATGGAGAGCCCAATCTTCCTCCCATGAATCCTTGACAGCCTGCATGAAGAGTTAATACGAAAATTACAGTATCATGTTGCCAAAGTTCCTGCAGCAAGTCAAGGAAGGTTGAAGACTTCGGGTGAGTCTGTGCCTAGTCCAATGGATTTTAGGGTTCTTGTCCTCTTCCAGCTTTTTTTTAAACACAAACATGGCTCAGGATCTTAACAAACAAGACAGTCCACCTATAGAAAGGTGTAACGAATTGATGCAATTTTGGGCCAATAGCTGAATCTGGCATCTTTGCTGCAATTACCAGGAGGATATCCTGAAGCCGACGATGAAGCACCTGCAGAAGAACATCTTCCCACACGGAGGCCACTTCATCTTTCAACAGGATGGCGCTCCTGCTCACACAGTTAAGGGCACGCAAGGCTGGCTCTGCCGACACCGCGTGGTTTTCGTCTCAAAATACCACTGGCCGCCCTATTCCCCTGACATAAATGTGATGGATTGGCGCATCTGGGGGATCCTGGAAGCGAAGGTCTCCCACAAGCGGGCCTTGCGGAAGGCCTGGGTGGAGCTGGACGATCAGATCATCAAAAACGCCTGCGCCAGCGTAGAAAACACGCCTGATGCTAAATATTAAAAGTACCTCTAACTCTTTCAATCATAAATCGACTGTATCTGCACAATTTTGGCTGCCGATTTACATGAACCTTAATCACCCCTAGGAGTTATATTCATAAAATTTATTTCTTTTATTTTATCAACATTTTATATCAATAGTAAAATCGATCATGTGATTAGTACCGTTAACACCGTACAATGTATCACCAAGAAAAGTGAAACAAATACTCAATTTTGTTTTGACCACAACCGATTTCCGTTAAATAATGAATTGTATTTGCAACCTGGCAGATCTTTGATCACTGGGACTCGAGCACATTTCTTATGCAAACAGTCCTTTAGCCGTATGCCTATGTTTGCACTTTCTCAGGCCCCGTATTGCTTCATAAAATCTCCACTGTTTGAGTTATAAAACACAATTTTAGAATAAATATTCTTATTTTGACATTTTAATATCATTGATTTTGGTTTATCGTCATTAATCCATATTTGACGACAATAATTAAATTCCTTTTTCTTTCTTTGCTGTTTATTTAGCCGAGCAACTTAAGTCTTGCTGATTGTAAATACCATACTGATGCAGCATCAGTAATTCATAATCATAGGCCATCATGAACCTAATAGGCAAAATGAACAAACAGCACAATGCTAATATCCGCCAGCATAGGCTTGGTTCGCCATCGTTTTTACACATTTTGCCGGTTAATTCAATACCAAGTTTTCCAATAATATTTAATAATGATATCAATTTTGGAGTATGATACATGCTACGGTTAAAAAGGCTTGGTTTCTGTGTACTCAGGAATCCCCTTGTCACCAAATTCCATAATGATATCAAGTGTACCTCTGTCTGAGGTATTATAGCCACACTTCTCAAATTCAAGCGCAGTTACAGTATTGCCTGTTAGGTATGTATTGTAGTACAGTCGTAGCAGAGAAATTTGATCACTTACTTGATCCAAGATTTCAATGATCATGAGATATTTTTCACAAGCTTGACTCCGAGATGTGATTAATTCCTAACTCTTTTCGTCTCGTACAAATTTCGAGTGAATCGGTTGAACAAGTAAGTTCCTTTCATTTAGCCGAAACATCAGTCGAGCGAGATTCATGTTATTGAAATAGGTGGTAATCCGACAAATATTTCCGTATAGTGCCTTTTGACTTAGGAAACTCAAATATCATCGGTTTGGGAGAGGACTCTTGTTAAGACAATCTAACCAAGTTTAATAGCTTTGTCCTTTTGCCAGAGAGATTGTTTTGAATGTAAGACGATTGAATGTGATTCCTGACCCGTGACTGATTTTGCTTTCAATTTGTGGCAAAACCACATCAGGGAGTTTAAGGTAGTTTATGCGCACAACCATTTCTTTTATGAATGCGTTGTATTTAATATTTGTTGGATCATTCGAACATTGACTGAAAGAGTAGACTGCTTATGTAAAAATATATATATGCGGACAGACGGACGAAAAATGGGGTAACTGTATAAGCAGGCCTTGGCCGCCTGCCGCTACGGACAGGGCGGCAGAGCTCCTCCGGCCTTCGGGCACGGGTGCTACGGCCCCTACGCTTCGCCTAGCATGCTTCACATGCTAGGCTACGCTCCGGGGCCTCCGTACCCATGCCCTCCGGCCTCCGGAACTCTGACTGCCCTGCCCTCCGCGGCAGGCGGCCTGCGGCCGCGCAATAAAAATCACACAGAATCACAATAGTAATTATTTTTAATGGTAGTAAGTATAGTAGTATAATAGTAGTAGGTATAATAGTAGTAGGTGCAGTATAATAGTAGTATAATAATAGTAGTAATAGTTTTTACTCAATATTTACTTCCTTGAGAACACTTTTCCCTCTAGTTTTCCTTGGATCATTTTTTTAATGTTCAGCATGAGTTTCTTCCATTTCATGAAGTTCCTGTTCAAATGTTTCATAGTCATCAATCATTTCATGAACATGTTCATAATTAACCTTTAGTTGTTCTAGTTTTTCATCAGGCATATTAACAAGTAGACAACAAGTAGTTCTATCCATGAGCAGTGTGTTAAGGTATTCATCCACAAAAAACTACATAGTCTGCATCATAAACTGTCACAATAAATGTATTTTTATTTCCAAGCGCATTTGGGTCTGCAGGTTGCATGAGTGACAGAGCTCGGAGATGATCTACTTACTAACCTTTAAAAGAATAAATTATTCCAGAATAGTTTTACCAGTAAGCGAAAATTTAAAATTGTCAGTTTCAATATATTTTATAACTCTCTCTACGGGACCATCAAGATCTGTGTTATTCTTGTTGTAAGTATTATCATAATGGAAGCGTTTAGCCATGTTTCTTCAATTTTTGCTGAAAAATCAATTTTATTAACACTTGTCACTTCTGTATATATATAGGGTAGATATACCTTGATGACTAGGTGGACAAAAACAAGGGATAAAAGTTTACTCACAGACACGAATTACAATATTAATTTTCAGACAAACACATTTCTGAGTTTCATCAAGTTTTAATGTTTTATCAGAACTGGAAGAGTCATAGGAGTGTTCAGATGCAAATGAGGACAAGTTAGGTAAAACAATGCTTCTAAAAATTATTGGTTGTTGATATTTTCCTTCCGATCACCTCTAGTTCAGTTCCAGCACCGAGCTTCAAAAGACCTTTTCATTTCACCAAAATGCATTTTTGTGAAAAAGCAAATAAAAGCCACCAGATTAGGTCTTCTGCAAAGTCCTGTAAAGGATTGGTGGGCCAAATCAATCAAATTCGAAGGTGAAAATCCTGCCAATGAGATCAATTAATTTTTTAAAAATTAAAAAATAGGTCAAAGTACTTGAAGTAGGCCTAGGGCAGCGCCGAGCGATAGACAAAATTGGCGTAGAGGTAGCTCAAGGAGGCAAAGCTAGGTGATGTGCTGCAGCATCACAAAGTTCTTGGGCAGTGAATAAGTTTGAGTTGGAGGAGCTGGATAGGGCGTGCCAGGAGAAGAGGCGGTGTCGAATCATGAGGCGTTGGCCATCTCAAAGGGGCCGGTGTAGGTGCAGAGACAAGACTGGAGTTGCGTGAGGAGGTGGAGGTGGCAGGGTCCATGTAGTGCTCCCTTTCAGGGCCTCCTCCTCGATCTCCTCCTCCTGGGTCTGGAACTTGCTCCATCTGTCAGGCGATTGATGCACCCAGCCGTGCTCCAGGTCTTGCGTCCAGTGTCTTCAAACTTCGCCCCAACTCTGGGAAGTTTGCTCAGCCTGTCAAATTAAAAAACTTTCAAAGATTATAAAAAATTTGAATAAAGGGGCACCAATAGGTTTAGGAGGTGTTGTGCTCGGCCTTGACACAGTAGAAAGCAGAGTCCAAAAGCAGCGCAGCACAGCAAAATGCCTCCTCCGAGCAGGCCAACATCTCATCCAAAACTACCTCCTTCCTCCGGCTCTTCGTGTTCTTCTTCAGGACCAGAAATCTGCAATTCTTTTTGTTAAAAATCATGAAAATTAAAATGTATCGAAAAAAAACAGAAAATAAAATAGTTGATGGTTTGGCTGTAGATGTTGTAGTAGTTGTGGTGGTAGATGTTGTTGTTGACAGTGTAGTTGTAGTAGCTGTGGTGGTAGTTGTAGTTGTAGGAGGTGTAGTTGTAGGAGGTGTAGTTGTAGGAGGTGTAGTTGTAGGAGGTGTAGTTGTAGGAGGTGTAGTTGTAGAAGGTGTAGTTGTAGGAGGTGTAGTTGTAGGAGGTGTAGTTGTAGAAGGTGTAGTTGTAGTTGGTGTTGTGGTTGTGGTGGTAGTTGTTGAGGTTGTAGTTGAAGGGGAAGTAGACGGGGTGGGTGTAGGTTTGGTGGGGCTAAGTTGAAGCAGTAGGTCAGGCGAATCAACAGGCTGCAAAGAAGCAAAAAAAGGCATGGGTGTGGAAACAGTAGGAGGAGGGGAGGGGGTGGGTGGAAGGGTTGGCGTATCTTTCTGAGGCATTTCTATGCAATAATCCAAAATATATTGGGCAGAAATTCATTTGGCAGGGATTCTATGAAACATATCATAAAAGTTTTGGGGAGATATACGAAACTTGACTATAGAAAGGCAAATGCTCCACTTTGGCTTTAACAAGATAAAACAAGGTTTCTATGTCAATTGGGCAATCCTGGGACATAAACGTAGCCAATTCCTGTATACGCAAAAGTTGAGGCTTGAGAAAAAAATGACCTGAGAATGAACTGTTGAGGATGTAGCGGTAGTCGAAGTTGCAGTTGGCCTTGGCAGCGTGAAGGCAGCTGGCCTTGGAGTCGGCGGGTGGGCAGGGGCAGCAGGATTCGGAGCAGCAGGGAGTGTAGGCGGTACCGGTACATCCTCCTTTAGGCTGAAGGTAGCTGCTGCTGTTGAGGCTGGCCGGGGAGCTGCAGGCAAAGTCGGGGCCGCTGGAGGTGGATCTGGTAGGGCAGGTGGAGCAGCTGGTGCTGGAGTAGGCGGCGCTGGTGCTGACGGGGCAGGCGGGGTAGGCAAAGGGTCGGTAGAAGGAGACGCTGTCAGGGCACTTGGTCTTTCAATCGACTCTGCTCCCAACTGCCAATTGAGCAAACTTGAATTTACAATATTTTTCTAAAAAGCTAGATTGAACCATGCGTCAATGAATGCCACAATCTCTGTGTCCCTGTTTTCACCTACCACTGGTGCTCCCTTTACCCATAGTAGCATATGTGCATGAATAATAGCCTCTACCTTGCACTTCAAACCTAAAAACAAAAAAATACACATATACAAGAAACCACTCTTTAGCAAACCTTATAGCAGAATCGGAGATTTCTCCTAAGGGTCGTTCTGGTGAGTCCTTCATTCTGGAATCTGGATATATTTCTTCAGTTGTCGAATGCTTCAATTATTTCAATTATAGCATACATAATTAAATTAAAATTATAAATAAAATCGTCATAGTAATAGACAAACAAATGAAGTGATGTAAGGATACCTAAAAACAACCATACTAAAAGTATCATAGCTAACACTACCAATGGCTAAAAGTAAATATGACTAAATCTACCTAGGGCTAAAAGTACCCAAGGCTAAAAGTAACCAAGGCCAAAAGTACCCAAGGCTAAAAGTACCCATGGCTAAAAGTACCCAATGCTAAATGTACCCAAGGCTAAAATTACCCAAGGCAAAAAATACCCAAATAGTTGTAGGAAGTGTAGTTGTAAGAGATGTAGTTGTAGGTGGAGCAGTTGTAGGAGGTGTAGTTGGAGGAGGTGCAGTTGTAGGAGGTGTAGTTGTAGGAGGTGTAGTTGTAGTTTGTGTTGTGGTTGTGGTGGTAGTTGTTGAGGTTGTAGTTGAAGGGGAAGTAGACGTGGTGGGTGTAGGATTGGTGGGGCTAAGCTGAAGCAGTAGGTCAGGCGAATCAACAGGCTGCAAAGAAGCAAAAAAGGGCGTGGGCGTGGAAACAGTAGGAGGAGGTGAGGGGGGGGGACGCGCTGGCGTATCTTTCTGAGGCACTTCTATGCAATAATCCAAAATATATTGGGCAGAAATTCGTTTGGCAGGGATTCTATGAAAAATATCATAAAAAAGTTTTGGGGAGATATACGAAACTTGACTATAGAAAGGCAAATGCTCCACCTTGGCTTTAACAAGATAAAACAAGGTTTCTATGTCAATTGGGCGATCCTGGGGCATAAACGTAGCCAATTCCTGTATACGCAAAAGTTGAGGCTTGAGAAAAAATGACCTGAGAATGAACTGTTGAGGATGTAGCGGTAGTTGAAGTTGCAGTTGGCCTTGGCGGCGTGAAGGCAGCTGGCCTTGGAGTCGGCCGGTGGGCAGGGGCAGCAGGATTCGGAGCAGCAGGGAGCGTAGGCGGTACCGGAGCATCCTCCTCTGAGGCTGAAGGTGGCTGCTGCTGTTGAGGCTGGCCGGGAGCTGCAGGCAAAGTCGGGGCCGCTGGAGGTGGATCTGGTAGGGCAGGTGGAGCAGCTGGTGCTGGAGTAGGCGGCGCTGGTGCTGACGGGGCAGGCGGGGTAGGCAAAGGGTCGGTAGAAGGAGACGCTGTCAGGGCACTTGGTCTTTCAATCGACTCTGCTCCCAACTGCCAATTGAGCAAACTTGAATTTACAATATTTTTCTAAAAAGCTAGATTGAACCATGCGTCAATGAATGCCACAATCTCTGTGTCCCTGTTTTCACCTACCACTGGTGCTCCCTTTACCCATAGTAGCATATGTGCATGAATAATATGCTCTACCTTGCACTTCAAACCTAAAAACAAAAAAATACACATATACAAGAAACCACTCTTTAGCAAACCTTATAGCAGAATCGGAGATTTCTCCTAAGGGTCGTTCTGGTGAGTCCTTCATTCTGGAATCTGGATATATTTCTTCAGTTGTCGAATGCTTCAATTATTTCAATTATAGCATACATAATTAAATTAAAATTATAAATAAAATCGTCATAGTAATAGACAAACAAATGAAGTGATGTAAGGATACCTAAAAACAACCATACTAAAAGTATCATAGCTAACACTACCAATGGCTAAAAGTAAATATGACTAAATCTACCTAGGGCTAAAAGTACCCAAGGCTAAAAGTAACCAATGCCAAAAGTACCCAAGGCTAAAAGTACCCAAGGCTAAAAGTACCCAATGCTAAATGTACCAAAGGCTAAAATTACCCAAGGCAAAAAATACCCAAGGCTAAAGGTACCCAATGCTAAAAATACCCAAGGCTAAAAGTACCCAAAGCTAAAAGTACCAAATGCTAAAAATAACTAAGGCAAAAAGTACTAAATGCAAAAAGTACCCATGGCTAAAAGTACACAAGGCTAAAAGTACCCAAGGCGAAACAACGTGAAATTCATCGTTCCAGGATGAACTAGATTTATACGCTCATCTGGATCAACTCGTGGTAAAGCAGTAAAATGATCTCTGCAATAGCTGTGATTTTCTAGCAAAACTAAGAACAAAATATATTCAAACCCTTGATGGAAAATTGTAATTGGGGTACTTCTGCGACTCTCGATGCTAAAAGGTGTATTGATGGTTATTGTTGCAAGCCCCAGAGATTTCCTATGGTCCTCCCACAACTGCCTGTATACTTTTCGTAAATTCCAGAGGCTAGCTATGTCTTCTTCATTTTCACATAGCCATTTTTCTTTTCCTTCTGCACCTGGAGGAGCAGTATTTCTTATACAGGTGCTGTAGATGAATATATCACGGTTTAGAATCATTGATAATATCTGTGCATGGAGATCTGTGCAGTACATGCCCTTTCCATGTGCTTCCATAATGAGGTCAAGCCATTTGTGCTGCCTTTCAGCATTGGTTGTGTCTTGTGGAAACTTCAATTGCTTTCTGGGATCATAGATTCCTTGTCTTAGACCTGTCCGAATGTCTTTAACTAGTCCATATGTTTCATCATTGTAGTACCAGCTCGTTGAGAGTTTGAGGATGTCAATGAAATGTTCTTCCATTGACAGAAGTGCAAACACCATCAATCCCCGCAGTACATTGCTATGGTTTTGGTCCCCAAAAAGTAGAATGGAAATGGAATGCAGAAGACAGTCTCCATCCCCTGTTGTTTCAATGCCTGTTACACTGTCACGCATGGCAGGATAAAGCATACTGTTTACTAGATCATCATCCACTTGAGGTGCATATGCCCTTCTACTTCCATGCTGCATTCTTTCTGATGCTTGTAGCGGCATTGTTGGTATTGCCCTCCTTATCTTAGGCTCAATACAACGATAATGGGCAATCACATGCCATATATCAGATGCTTTTTCTTTACAAAATGTGTATGAGCTTTCTAGTTGCACTTGTGCAAACTTTCTAAAGTCTTTATAGCTTTTTTCAGGACTTTGCCAATTTGTTAAATTTCTCACAATGTCCTTTTCAATGTCCTGCAGACTTCTTGGGAGCTCTCTTGGCAAGGCTACTTCTTCTATGGCGGCTGACCGTGCTTCAGCTTGAAGAATTTCTTCTTCAGCCAAACTTCTTTTACCAAAAACTGTCAGTGAAACTTTTTTCAGCATATTTGCATTGGCCATTTTCTCTTTGTCTAGACGCTTTGCTTGTTGAAGATTGCATATTCTTGAATCTTCCAATCTTGGCTTGCTTTGTCGTGGTGGTTCTTCAATTGGAAGCCCACTGACAGATCGCAATCTATTCATTTCCTTTATTACATTTTTGTCAGCCCGTATAGCCTTAGGATCTAGTTGTAGTAGAAAAAGGCCAGCCAGTGATGTTACCCTGCTCAGTGCAACATAAGCAAGGCCAGCTGGAGCTACACCCTTTGTTTGAATACTGGTTATAATTCTACTAAATGTAGCTCCCTGAGCTTTATGGATAGTCATTGCAAAGCTGAGACTCAATGGAACCATTAAACGTCGAACACTGTGTCCACTGACTTTGAAACTGGCTTCTGCTGGGTAGATAGGAACTATATCTGGATCATCAGCTGGGAGTACTCCTGGTTCTTTTTTATTCAACAGTGCACGAGCTTTTTCTCCAATGTTTCGCCCAGGCCTGCTATCAAATTTTACTAAGACATATGCTGGTAGTCCTCCTTTTCCTTTTTCCTTGCTCCACCCCCAGACACTGCCACATGATCCATTCACCAAGCCATCTCCAACACTAATGTTCATTCGAAGCATTACTCGACTTCCTTTGTAAATACGCAAGGTTTTGGGAAGACTCCCAGTTCTATCCATACCCAATTTAGACAATAAGGCATGCAGCTGCCCAGCAAATCCTCGGCTTCCAGGTTGTGTCAGCATATCAACTGCTTTCATTTCC
>JASANA010010036.1:0-21767 GCA_030248095.1 Ptycholaimellus sp. GST1_10
AACGTTGAACTGAAGCCATGCACTTTCATGCAGCGCAGCAGCGGCAAGCTTCAACGTTGAACTGAAGCCATGCACTTTCATGCAGCGCAGCGGCGGCAAGCTTCAACGTTGAACTGAAGCCATGCACTTTCATGCAGCGCAGCGGCGGCAAGCTTCAACGTTGAACTGAAGCCATGCACTTTCATGCAGCGCAGCGGCGGCAAGCTTCAACGTTGAACTGAAGCCATGCACTTTCATGCAGCGCAGCGGCGGCAAGCTTCAACGTTGAACTGAAGCCATGCACTTTCATGCAGCGCAGCGGCGGCAAGCTTCAACGTTGAACTGAAGCCATGCACTTTCATGCAGCGCAGCGGCGGCAAGCTTCAACGTTGAACTGAAGCCATGCACTTTCATGCAGCAACATGCACTTTCATGCAGCGCAGCAGCGGCAAGCTTCAACGTTGAACTGAAGCCATGCACTTTCATGCAGCGCAGCGGCGGCAAGCTTCAACGTTGAACTGAAGCCATGCACTTTCATGCAGCGCAGCAGCGGCAAGCTTCAACGTTGAACTGAAGCCATGCACTTTCATGCAGCGCAGCAGCGGCAAGCTTCAACGTTGAACTGAAGCCATGCACTTTCATGCAGCGCAGCGGCGGCAAGCTTCAACGTTGAACTGAAGCCATGCACTTTCATGCAGCGCAGCAGCGGCAAGCTTCAACGTTGAACTGAAGCCATGCACTTTCATGCAGCGCAGCGGCGGCAAGCTTCAACGTTGAACTGAAGCCATGCACTTTCATGCAGCGCAGCGGCGGCAAGCTTCAACGTTGAACTGAAGCCATGCACTTTCATGCAGCGCAGCGGCGGCAAGCTTCAACGTTGAACTGAAGCCATGCACTTTCATGCAGCGCAGCGGCGGCAAGCTTCAACGTTGAACTGAAGCCATGCACTTTCATGCAGCGCAGCGGCGGCAAGCTTCAACGTTGAACTAACCACATTCATGCAGCGCAGCAGCGGCAAGCTTCAACGTTGAACTGAAGCCATGCACTTTCATGCAGCGCAGCAGCGGCAAGCTTCAACGTTGAACTGAAGCCATGCACTTTCATGCAGCGCAGCGGCGGCAAGCTTCAAACTTGAAAACAAGCCAAGCACTTTCATGCAGCGCAGCGGAGGCAAGCTTCAACGTTGAACTGAAGCCATGCACTTTCATGCAGCACAGCGGCGGCAAATGCACTTTCATGCAGCGCAGCGGCGGCAAGCTTCAACGTTGAACTGAAGCCATGCACTTTCATGCAGCGCAGCGGCGGCAAGCTTCAACGTTGAACTGAAGCCATGCACTTTCATGCAGCGCAGCGGCGGCAAGCTTCAACGTTGAACTGAAGCCATGCACTTTCATGCAGCGCAGCGGCGGCAAGCTTCAACGTTGAACTGAAGCCATGCACTTTCATCAACCGCAAGCTTCAACGTTGAACTGAAGCCATGCACTTTCATGCAGTGCAGCGGCAAGCTTCAACGTTGAACTGAAGCCATGCACTTTCATGCAGCGCAGCGGCGGCAAGCTTCAACGTTGAACTGAAGCCATGCACTTTCATGCAGCGCAGCGGCGGCAAGCTTCAACGTTGAACTGAAGCCATGCACTTTCATGCAGCGCAGCAGCGGCAAGCTTCAACGTTGAACTGAAGCCATGCACTTTCATGCAGCGCAGCAGCGGCAAGCTTCAACGTTGAACTGAAGCCATGCACTTTCATGCAGCGCAGCGGCGGCAAGCTTCAACGTTGAACTGAAGCCATGCACCTTCATGCAAGGCAAGCCAACTGAAGCCATGCACTTTCATGCAGCGCAGCGGCGGCAAGCTTCAACGTTGAACTGAAGCCATGCACTTTCATGCAGCGCAGCGGCGGCAAGCTTCAACGTTGAACTGAAGCCATGCACTTTCATGCAGCGCAGCGGCGGCAAGCTTCAACGTTGAACTGAAGCCATGCACCATGCACTTTCATGCACTTTCATGGCGCAGCAGCGGCAAGCTTCAACGTTGAACTAAGCCATGCACTTTCATGCAGCCTGAAGCCATGCACTTTCATGCAGCGCAGCAGCGGCAAGCTTCAACGTTGAACTGAAGCCATGCACTTTCATGCAGCGCAGCGGCGGCAAGCTTCAACGTTGAACTGAAGCCATGCACTTTCATGCAGCGCAGCGGCGGCAAGCTTCAACGTTGAACTGAAGCCATGCACTTTCATGCAGCGCAGCGGCGGCAAGCTTCAACGTTGAACTGAAGCCATGCACTTTCATGCAGCGCAGCGGCGGCAAGCTTCAACGTTGAACTGAAGCCATGCACTTTCATGCAGCGCAGCGGCGGCAAGCTTCAACGTTGAACTGAAGCCATGCACTTTCATGCAGCGCAGCGGCGGCAAGCTTCAACGTTGAACTGAAGCCATGCACTTTCATGCAGCGCAGCGGCGGCAAGCTTCAACGTTGAACTGAAGCCATGCACTTTCATGCAGCGCAGCGGCGGCAAGCTTCAACGTTGAACTGAAGCCATGCACTTTCATGCAGCGCAGCAGCGGCAAGCTTCAACGTTGAACTGAAGCCATGCACTTTCATGCAGCGCAGCGGCGGCAAGCTTCAACGTTGAACTGAAGCCATGCACTTTCATGCAGCGCAGCGGCGGCAAGCTTCAACGTTGAACTGAAGCCATGCACTTTCATGCAGCGCAGCGGCGGCAAGCTTCAACGTTGAACTGAAGCCATGCACTTTCATGCAGCGCAGCGGCGGCAAGCTTCAACGTTGAACTGAAGCCATGCACTTTCATGCAGCGCAGCGGCGGCAAGCTTCAACGTTGAACTGAAGCCATGCACTTTCATGCAGCGCAGCAGCGGCAAGCTTCAACGTTGAACTGAAGCCATGCACTTTCATGCAGCGCAGCGGCGGCAAGCTTCAACGTTGAACTGAAGCCATGCACTTTCATGCAGCGCAGCGGCGGCAAGCTTCAACGTTGAACTGAAGCCATGCACTTTCATGCAGCGCAGCGGCGGCAAGCTTCAACGTTGAACTGAAGCCATGCACTTTCATGCAGCGCAGCGGCGGCAAGCTTCAACGTTGAACTGAAGCCATGCACTTTCATGCAGCGCAGCGGCGGCAAGCTTCAACGTTGAACTGAAGCCATGCACTTTCATGCAGCGCAGCGGCAGCATGCTTCAACGTTAACTGAAGCCATGCACTTTCATGCAGCACCGCTTCACGTTACTGAGCCATGCACCATGCAGCGCAGGGCGGCAAGCTTCAACGTTGAACTGAAGCCATGCACTTTCATGCAGCGCAGCGGCGGCAAGCTTCAACGTTGAACTGAAGCCATGCACTTTCATGCAGCGCAGCAGCGGCAGGCAAGCTTCAACGTTGAACTGAAGCCATGCACTTTCATGCAGCGCAGCGGCGGCAAGCTTCAACGTTGAACTGAAGCCATGCACTTTCATGCAGCGCAGCGGCGGCAAGCTTCAACGTTGAACTGAAGCCATGCACTTTCATGCAGCGCAGCGGCGGCAAGCTTCAACGTTGAACTGAAGCCATGCACTTTCATGCAGCGCAGCAGCGGCAAGCTTCAACGTTGAATAGCCACACCGCAACTCTCTGAAGCCATGCACTTTCATGCAGCGCAGCGGCGGCAAGCTTCAACGTTGAACTGAAGCCATGCACTTTCATGCAGCGCAGCGGCGGCAAGCTTCAACGTTGAACTGAAGCCATGCACTTTCATGCAGCGCAGCAGCGGCAAGCTTCAACGTTGAACTGAAGCCATGCACTTTCATGCAGCGCAGCGGCGGCAAGCTTCAACGTTGAACTGAAGCCATGCACTTTCATGCAGCGCAGCGGCGGCAAGCTTCAACGTTGAACTGAAGCCATGCACTTTCATGCAGCGCAGCGGCGGCAAGCTTCAACGTTGAACTGAAGCCATGCACTTTCATGCAGCGCAGCGGCGGCAAGCTTCAACGTTGAACTGAAGCCATGCACTTTCATGCAGCGCAGCGGCGGCAAGCTTCAACGTTGAACTGAAGCCATGCACTTTCATGCAGCGCAGCGGCGGCAAGCTTCAACGTTGAACTGAAGCCATGCACTTTCATGCAGCGCAGCGGCGGCAAGCTTCAACGTTGAACTGAAGCCATGCACTTTCATGCAGCGCAGCAGCGGCAAGCTTCAACGTTGAACTGAAGCCATGCACTTTCATGCAGCGCAGCAGCGGCAAGCTTCAACGCTTGAACTGAAGCCATGCACTTTCCATGCAGCGCAGCAGCGGCAAGCTTCAACGTTGAACTGAAGCCATGCACTTTCATGCAGCGCAGCGGCGGCAAGCTTCAACGTTGAACTGAAGCCATGCACTTTCATGCAGCGCAGCGGCGGCAAGCTTCAACGTTGAACTGAAGCCATGCACTTTCATGCAGCGCAGCGGCGGCAAGCTTCAACGTTCTAAAACTTCAATGAACTGAAGCCATGCACTTTCATGCAGCGCAGCGGCGGCAAAGAACTGAAGCCATGCACTTTCATGCAGCGCAGCGGCGGCAAGCTTCAACGTTGAACTGAAGCCATGCACTTTCATGCAGCGCAGCAGCGGCAAGCTTCAACGTTGAACTGAAGCCATGCACTTTCATGCAGCGCAGCGGCGGCAAGCTTCAACGTTGAACTGAAGCCATGCACTTTCATGCAGCGCAGCGGCGGCAAGCTTCAACGTTGAACTGAAGCCATGCACTTTCATGCAGCGCAGCGGCGGCAAGCTTCAACGTTGAACTGAAGCCATGCACTTTCATGCAGCGCAGCGGCGGCAAGCTTCAACGTTGAACTGAAGCCATGCACTTTCATGCAGCGCAGCGGCGGCAAGCTTCAACGTTGAACTGAAGCCATGCACTTTCATGCAGCGCAGCGGCGGCAAGCTTCAACGTTGAACTGAAGCCATGCACTTTCATGCAGCGCAGCGGCGGCAAGCTTCAACGTTGAACTGAAGCCATGCACTTTCATGCAGCGCAGCGGCGGCAAGCTTCAACGTTGAACTGAAGCCATGCACTTTCATGCACCAAAAGTTGAACTGAAGCCATGCACTTTCATGCAGCCGTTGAACTGAAGCCAACTGTGCTCTTGTGACATTAATAAGCCATGCACTTTCATGCAGAACCATAGATAGCTTCATATTAGATATTGGTTCTATCCACTAGATGCAGCATAAGTAATATATGTTCTTCAATGTACATAATTTGAAGATCACTTTAATCAATAAGTAATATAATAATAATAATAATATCTATAGATATTATTAGATATAATAATATGGATAACGTTATTGTATAGATGCAAGCAAGGTATAGATAGAAGCCATGCACTTTCATGAACTGTAGCCATGCACTTTCATGCAGAAGCCATGCACTTTCATGCAGAAGTCATGCACTTTCATGTAGAAGCCATGCACTTTCATGCAGTAGCCATGCACTTTCACGAATTGAAGCCATGCACTTTCATGAGTTGGTTGCCACATTATTTGAACACCGCTCAGCCCGACAGGGCTTCGCGTCAAAGGATGGGCAAAGGTTAGAGCAAAGATATGTTTACTTAGTAATAAAGAGCAAAACAAATACAAATATTATTATATACAGAAGCCATGCACTTTCATGCAGATGTCATGCACTTTGGCCATGCACTTTCATGCACTTTGGCCATGCACTTTGGCCATGCACTTTGGCCATGCACTGTCATGCAGGAGCCATGCACTTTCATGCAGAAGCCATGCACTTTGGCCATGCACTTTGGCCATGCACTTTGGCCATGCACTTTGGCCATGCACTTTGGCCATGCACTTTGGCCATGCACTTTGGCCATGCACTTTCATGCAGGAGCCATGCACTTTCATGCAGATGTCATGCACTTTGGCCATGCACTTTCATGCACTTAGGCCTTAGTTTAGGTTACTGAATCGCAATCATCAAACACTACACCTGCAGTAGAGGCTAATACTCATTTGGATCAAACAAAATGTGCTTTGTTTAGGTTACTGAATCGCAAGCATCAAACACTACACCTGCAGTAGAGGTCAATGCTGCAGTAGAGGCCAATGCTTATTTGGATCAAACAAAATGTGCTTAGTTTAGGTTACTGAATCACAAGCATCAAACACTACACCTGCAGTAGAGGCCAATGCTGCAGTAGAGGCCAATGCTCATTTGGATCAAACAAAATGTGCTTAGTTTAGGTTACTGAATCGCAAGCATCAAACACTACACCTGCAGTAGAGGCCAATGCTGCAGTAGAGGCCAATGCTTATTTGGATCAAACAAAATGTGCTTAGTTTAGGTTACTGAATCGCAAGCATCAAACACTACACCTGCAGTAGAGGCCAATGCTGCAGTAGAGGCCAATGCTTATTTGGATCAAACAAAATGTGCTTAGTTTAGGTTACTGAATCGCAAGCATCAAACACTACACCTGCAGTAGAGGCCAATGCTGCAGTAGAGGCCAATGCTTATTTGGATCAAACAAAATGTGCTTAGTTTAGGTTACTGAATCGCAAGCATCAAACACTACACCTGCAGTAGAGGCCAATGCTGCAGTAGAGGCCAATGCTCATTTGGATCAAACAAAATGTGCTTAGTTTAGGTTACTGAATCGCAAGCATCAAACACTACACCTGCAGTAGAGGCGAATGCTGCAGCAGATGCCAATGACACTTAGTGGATCAAACAAAAGTGTAACTTAGTTAGGTTACTGAATCGCAATCATCAAACACTACACCTGCAGTAGAGGCCAATGCTTATTTGGATCAAACAAAATGTGCTTAGTTTAGGTTACTGAATCGCAAGCATCAAACACTACACCTGCAGTAGAGGCCAATGCTGCAGTAGAGGCCAATGCTTATTTGGATCAAACAAAATGTGCTTAGTTTAGGTTACTGAATCGCAAGCATCAAACACTACACCTGCAGTAGAGGCCAATGCTGCAGTAGAGGCCAATGCTTATTTGGATCAAACAAAATGTGCTTAGTTTAGGTTACTGAATCGCAAGCATCAAACACTACACCTGCAGTAGAGGCCAATGCTGCAGTAGAGGCCAATGCTTATTTGGATCAAACAAAATGTGCTTAGATTAGGTTACTGAATCGAGCATCAAACACTACACCTCAGTAAGGCAAGCTGCAAAAAAAAAACACCTGCAGTAGAGGCCAATGCTGCAGTAGAGGCCAATGATTATTTGGATCAAACAAAATGTGCTAGTTTCGGTTACTGAATCGCAAGCATCAAACACTACATCTGCAGTAGAGGCCAATGCTGCAGTAGAGCCCAATGCTCATTTGGATCAAACAAAATGTGCTTAGTTTAGGTTACTGAATCGCAAGCATCAAACACTACACCTGCAGTAGAGGCCAATGCTGCAGTAGAGGCCAATGCTTATTTGGATCAAACAAAATGTGCTTAGTTTAGGTTACTGAATCGCAAGCATCAAACACTACACCTGCAGTAGAGGCCAATGCTGCAGTAGAGGCAAAAGTTCTCTAACTACAACGATTCTGGTTTTAAGGAGGTTGCAAATAAGGAGGTTGCAAAAGTTCTCTAACTACAACGATTCTGGTTTTAAGGAGGTTGCGAATAAGGAGGTTGCAAAAGTTCTCTAACTACAACGATTCTGGTTTTAAGGAGGTTGCAAGGAGTTTGCAAAAGTTCTCTAACTACAACGATTCTGGTTTTAAGGAGGTTGCAAATAAGGAGGTTGCAAAAGTTCTCTAACTACAACGATTCTGGTTTTAAGGAGGTTGCAAGGAGGTTGCAAAAGTTCTCTAACTACAACGATTCTGGTTTTAAGGAGGTTGCAAGGAGGTTGCAAAAGTTCTCTAACTACAACGATTCTGGTTTTAAGGAGGTTGCAAGGAGGTTGCAAAAGTTCTCTAACTACAACGATTCTGGTTTTAAGGAGGTAGCAAATAAGGACGTTGCAAAAGTTCTCTAACTACAACGATTCTGGTTTTAAGGAGGTTGCAAATAAGGAGGTTGCAAAAGTTCTCTAACTACAACGATTCTGGTTTTAAGGAGGTTGCAAGGGGGTTGCAAAAGTTCTCTAACTACAACGATTCTGATTTTAAGGAGGTTGCAAATAAGGAGGTTGCAAAAGTTCTCTAACTACAACGATTCTGGTTTTAAGAAGGTTGCAAGGAGGTTGCAAAAGTTCTCTAACTACAACGATTCTGGTTTTAAGGAGGTTGCAATGAGGTTGCAAAAGTTCTCTAACTACAACGATTCTGGTTTTAAGGAGGTTGCAAATAAGGAGGTTGCAAAAGTTCTCTAACTACAACGATTCTGGTTTTAAGGAGGTTGCAAGGAGGTTGCAAAAGTTCTCTAACTACAACGATTCTGGTTTTAAGGTGGTTTCAATGAGGTTGCAAAAGTTCTCTAACTACAACGATTCCGCACTTGGAATTAGGAGTCCATCACCATTAGTTCCCCGTTTATGATTAGTCGTAACTTGAGCGCGCAACTCGCCCTGTCTAACTGCCGGTACACCATTGTTCCACAAAGGAATGATGCTGGAAGTCAAATGAGCAGTCAAATCACATCTACTAACTGAGAGGAAGCCAGCGCACTTGGAACTAGGAGTCCATCACCATTAGTTCCCTGTTTATGATTAGTCGTATCTTGCGCACGGGACTCATCCCCATCTATCTGCCGGTACACCATAGTTCCACAACGGAATGTTGCTGGAAGTCATATGAGCAGTCAAATCACATCTACTAACTGAGAGGAAGCCAGCGCACTTGGAATTAGGAGTCCATCACCATTAGTTCCCTGTTTATGATTAGTCGTAACTTGTGTGCGAGACTCGCCCCCATCTAACAGTGGATACACCATAGTTCCACAACGGAATGTTGTTGGAAGTCAAATGAGCAGTCAAATCACATCTACTAATTGAGAGGAAGCCAGCGCACTTGGAATTAGGAGTCCATCACCATTAGTTCTCTGTTTATGATTAGTCGTAACTTGTGTGCATGACTTGCCCCCGTCTAACAGCCGATACACCATAGCTCCACAAAGGAATGTTGCTGGAAGCCAAATGAGCAGTCAAATCACATCTACTCACTGAGAGGAAGCCAGCGCACTTGGAATTAGGAGTCCATCACCATTAGTTCCCTGTTTATGACTAGTCATAATTTGCATGCATGACTTGCCCCCATCTAACTGCCAATACACCATAGCTCCACAACGGAATGTTGCTGGAAGTCAAATGAGCAGTCAAATCACATCTACTCACTGAGAGGAAGCCAGCGCACTTGGAATTAGGAGTCCATCACCATTAGTTCCCTGTTTATGACTAGTCGTAACTTGCACGCGCGACTTGCCCCCGTCTAACTGCCGATACACCATAGCTCCACAACGGAATGTTGCTGGAAGTCAAATGAGCAGTCAAATCACATCTACTCACTGAGAGGAAGCCAGCGCACTTGGAATTAGGGTTCCATCACCATTAGTTCCCTGTTTATGACTAGTCGTAACTTGCGCGTGCAACTCGCCCCAGTCCAAGAGCTGATACACCATAGCTCCACAACGGAATGTTGCTGGAAGTCAAATGAGCAGTCAAATCACATCTACTCACTGAGAGGAAGCCAGCGCACTTGGAATTAGGAGTCCATCACCATTAGTTCCCTGTTTATGACTAGTCGTAACTTGCGCGCATGACTTGCCCCCATCTAACTGCCGATACACCATAGCTCCACAACGGAATGTCGCTGGAAGTCAAATGAGCAGTCAAATCACATCTACTCACTGAGAGGAAGCCAGCGCACTTGGAATTAGGAGTCCATCACCATTAGTTCCCTGTTTATGACTAGTCGTAACTTGCGCGTGCGACTCGCCCCCGTCTAACTGCCGATACACCATAGCTCCACAACGGAATGTCGCTGGAAGTCAAATGAGCAGTCAAATCACATCTACTCACCGAGAGGAAGCCAGCGCACTTGGAATTAGGAGTCCATCACCATTAGTTCCCTGTTTATGACTAGTCGTAACTTGCGCATGTGACTTGCCCTCGTCTAACTGCCGATACACCATAGCTCCACAACGGAATGTTGCTGGAAGTCAAATGAGCAGTCAAATCACATCTACTCACTGAGAGGAAGCCAGCGCACTTGGAATTAGGAGTCCATCACCATTAGTTCCCTGTTTATGACTAGTCGTAACTTACGCGCGCGACTCGCCCCCGTCTAACAGCCGATACACCATAGCTCCACAACGGAATGTCGCTGGAAGTCAAATGAGCAGTCAAATCACATCTACTCACTGAGAGGAAGCCAGCGCACTTGGAATTAGGAGTCCATCACCATTAGTTCCCTGTTTATGACTAGTCGTAAATTGCATGTGCAACTCGCCCCCATCTAACTGCCGATACACCATAGCTCCACAACGGAATGTTGCTGGAAGTCAAATGAGCAGTCAAATCACATCTACTCACTGAGAGGAAGCCAGCGCACTTGGAATTAGGAGTCCATCACCATTAGTTCCCTGTTTATGACTAGTAGTAACTTTAGGGCGCGCCTCGCCCCGGTCAAAGAGCCGATACACCATAGCTCCACAACGGAATGTTGCTGGAAGTCAAATGAGCAGTCAAATCACATCTACTCACTGAGAGGAAGCCAGCGCACTTGGAATTAGGAGTCCATCACCATTAGTTCCCTGTTTATGACTAGTCGTAACTTGCGCGCGCGACTCTCCCCCATCTAAGAGCCGATACACCATAGCTCCACAACGGAATGTCGCTGGAAGTCAAATGAGCAGTCAAATCACATCTACTCACTGAGAGAAAGCCAGCGCACTTGGAATTAGGAGTCCATCACCATTAGTTCCCTGTTTATGACTAGTCGTAACTTACGCGTGCGACTCGCCCCCGTCTAACAGCCGATACACCATAGCTCCACAACGGAATGTTGCTGGAAGTCAAATGAGCAGTCAAATCACATCTACTCACTGAGAGGAAGCCAGCGCACTTGGAATTAGGAGTCCATCACCATTAGTTCCCTGTTTATGACTAGTCGTAACTTACGCACGCAACTCGCCCCCATCCAAGAGCTGATACACCATAGCTCCACAACGGAATGTTGCTGGAAGTCAAATGAGCAGTCAAATCACATCTACTCACTGAGAGGAAGCCAGCGCACTTGGAATTAGGAGTCCATCACCATTAGTTCCCTGTTTATGACTAGTCGTAACTTACTTGCGTGACTCGCCCCCATCCAAGAGCTGATACACCATAGCTCCACAACGGAATGTTGCTGGAAGTCAAATGAGCAGTCAAATCACATCTACTCACTGAGAGGAAGCCAGCGCACTTGGAATTAGGAGTCCATCACCATTAGTTCCCTGTTTATGACTAGTCGTAACTTACGTGCACGACTCGCCCCCGTCCAAGAGCTGATACACCATAGCTCCACAACGGAATGCCGCTGGAAGTCAAATGAGCAGTCAAATCACATCTACTCACTGAGAGGAAGCCAGCGCACTTAGAATTAGGAGTCCATCACCATTAGTTCCCTGTTTATGACTAGTCGTAACTTACGCGCGTGACTCGCCCCCGTCCAAGAGCTGATACACCATAGCTCCACAACGGAATGTCGCTGGAAGTCAAATGAGCAGTGAAATCACATCTACTCACTGAGAGGAAGCCAGCGCACTTGGAATTAGGAGTCCATCACCATTAGTTCCCTGTTTATGACTAGTCGTAACTTACGCGCGTGACTCGCCCCCGTCCAAGAGCTGATACCCCATAGATCCACAACGGAATGTTGCTGGAAGTCAAATGAGCAGTCAAATCACATCTACTCACTGAGAGGAAGCCAGCGCACTTGGAATTAGGAGTCCATCACCATTAGTTCCCTGTTTATGACTAGTCGTAACTTACGCACGCGACTCGCCCCCGTCTAACAGCCGATACACCATAGCTCCACAACGGAATGTCGCTGGAAGTCAAATGAGCAGTCAAATCACATCTACTCACTGAGAGAAAGCCAGCGCACTTGGAATTAGGAGTCCATCACCATTAGTTCCCTGTTTATGACTAGTCGTAACTTACGCACGCGACTCGCCCCCGTCTAAGAGCCGATACACCATAGCTCCACAACGGAATGTCGCTGGAAGTCAAATGAGCAGTCAAATCACATCTACTCACTGAGAGGAAGCCAGCGCACTTGGAATTAGGAGTCCATCACCATTAGTTCCCTGTTTATGACTAGTCGTAACTTGCGCGTGCGACTCGCCCCCGTCTAACAGCCGATACACCATAGCTCCACAACGGAATGTCGCTGGAAGTCAAATGAGCAGTCAAATCACATCTACTCACTGAGAGGAAGCCAGCGCACTTGGAATTAGGAGTCCATCACCATTAGTTCCCTGTTTATGACTAGTCGTAACTTACGCGCGTGACTCGCCCCCGTCCAAGAGCTGATACACCATAGCTCCACAACGGAATGTTGCTGGAAGTCAAATGAGCAGTCAAATCACATCTACTCACTGAGAGGAAGCCAGCGCACTTGGAATTAGGGTTCCATCACCATTAGTTCCCTGTTTATGACTAGTCGTAACTTGCGCGTGCAACTCGCCCCAGTCCAAGAGCTGATACACCATAGCTCCACAACGGAATGTCGCTGGAAGTCAAATGAGCAGTGAAATCACATCTACTCACTGAGAGGAAGTCAGCGCACTTGGAATTAGGAGTCCATCACCATTTGTTCCCTGTTTATGACTAGTCGTAACTTACGCGCGTGACTCGCCCCCGTCCAAGAGCTGATACACCATAGCTCCACAACAGAATGTCGCTGGAAGTCAAATGAGCAGTCAAATCACATCTACTCACTGAGAGGAAGCCAGCGCACTTGGAATTAGGAGTCCATCACCATTAGTTCCCTGTTTATGACTAGTCGTAACTTACGTGCGCGACTCGCCCCCGTCTAACAGCCGATACACCATAGCTCCACAACGGAATGTCGCTGGAAGTCAAATGAGCAGTCAAATCACATCTACTCACTGAGAGGAAGCCAGCGCACTTGGAATTAGGAGTCCATCACCATTAGTTCCTTGTTTATGACTAGTCGTAACTTACGTGCGCGACTCGCCCCCGTCTAACAGACGATACACGATACAAATACAAGAAGATACAGACGATACAAGAACAGCACTGCAATGCAGTAATACAGCCTACTGAAGGCGGTCTGCATGCAAGAGCAGCTCTGCAGTACAGTATTGATGCTTACTGAAGGCGGT
Organism: Ptycholaimellus sp. GST1_10; assembly: GCA_030248095.1. NCBI lineage: Eukaryota > Metazoa > Nematoda > Chromadorea > Chromadorida > Chromadoridae > Ptycholaimellus > Ptycholaimellus sp. GST1_10. The sequence goes on from JASANA010010036.1 coordinate 13,243, forward strand.
CTGCATGCAAGATCAGCTCTGCAGTGCAGTAATGCAGCTTACTGAAGCCGTTCTGCATGCAAGACCAGCTCTGCAGTGCAGTAATACAGCCTACTGAAGGCGGTCTGCATGCAAGATCAACTCTGCAGTACAATACATCCTAGAGAGCACTCCGACGCAAGACCAGCTCCAAAGCACAGCGCCCAAGCCTCCCGCCTCGCGCCAGAGGCGCGACAGCACGGTATTGATGCTTACTGAAGGCGGTCTGCATGCAAGATCAGCTCTGCAGTGCAGTATTGCTGCTTACTGAAGCCGTTCTGCATGCAAGACCAGCTCTGCAGTGCAGTAATACAGCCTACTGAAAGGCGTCGCAGCAAGATCAACTCGCAGCGAGCCAGCAGCACGAAGGAGCGCATGCAAGATCAGCACTGTAGGCTGTAGAGCACTGAAGGAGGCTGCATGCTAGATCAGCTCTGCAGTGCAGTATGCAGCTACTGAAGGCAAATCAGCTCTGCAGTGCAGTAATTCAGCTTACTGAATGCGGTCTGCATGCAAGATCAGCTCTGCAGTGCAGTATTGATGCTTACTGAAGTGCAGATCAGCTCTGCGTGCAGTCAGCATGCAAGAGGTATAGACACTACGGACAGCAGACAGACAAACACACGGACGCGCAAACAGCCAAGCAACAGCTACGATTAACTCTGACACTGCAAGTTAGCACAGCTATACTGAAGGAGTCTGCATGCAAGATGAGCTCTTTAGTCTGTACGCATGCTGACTGAGGTATGCATGCCTGCGATCTGCTCTCCACCGCACATATCACCTCTTCCGAATATGCAAATCAGCTCTGCAGTGCAGTAATGCAGCTTACTGAAGGCGTCTGCATGCAAGATCAGCTCTGCATGCATATTGATGCTTACTGAAGTGCAGATCAGCTCTGCAGTGCAGTAATGCAGCTTACTGAAGGCGGTCTACATGCAAGAGCAGCTCTGCAGTTCATTATTGCAGCTTACTGAAGGCGTTCTGCATGCAAGAACAGCTCTGAAGTTCATTATTGCAGCTTACTGAAGGCGTTCTGCATGCAAGACCAGCTCTGCATTCATCCTTGCAGCTTACTAGGTTTCCTCCTGCCAGCCTACCCCTCCTTCCGCCGCTGCAGCTTACTGAAGGCGTTCTGCATGCGACAGCTCCTCTTCTCTCATTCTGCATCCTTATTCCGTCCGTCATACTCGTCTCTCTTCACTGTACTATTGCAGATTCCTCATCGCCCGCCCACCCCACCCCCCCCCCCCCCCCCCACCCCCCCACCCCCACCCCCACCACAGCGATGCTAACATCTCGGACGCGCTTACTGAAGGCGTTATGACATGCAAGAACAGCTCTGTAGTTCAGCATTGCAGCTTACTGAAGGCGTTCTGCATGCAAGAACAGCTCTTCAGCATATTGCAGCTACTAAAGGCGTTACAGCAAGATAAGGCTCGGAAGCTGAGAGTCTAACAACTCTCTCTGCAAAAGAAACTAGGAAGAGCGCTCAGAAAGAATACCTACTAAGCTTCATTACTGCACTGCAGATGCTGATTTGCATGCAGACCGCCTTCAGTAAGCTGCATTACTGCACTGCAGAGCTGATCTTGCATGCAAGAACCGCCTTCGCAGTAAGCTGCATTACTGCACTGCAGAGCTGATCTTGCATGCAGAACGCCTTCAGTAAGCTGCATTACTGCACTGCAGAGCTGATCTTGCATGCAGACCGCCTTCAGTAAGCTGCATAACTGCACTGCAGAGCTGATCTTGCATGCAAAACGGCTTCAGTAAGCTGCATTACTGCACTGCAGTGCTGATCTTGCATGCAAAACGGCTTCAGTAAGCTGCATAACTGCACTGCAGTGCTGATCTTGCATGCAGACCGCCTTCAGTAAGCTGCATAACTGCACTGCAGTGCTGATCTTGCATGCAGACCGCCTTCAGTAAGCTGCATAACTGCACTGCAGAGCTGATCTTGCATGCAAAACGGCTTCAGTAAGCTGCATTACTGCACTGCAGAGCTGATCTTGCATGCAGACCGCCTTCAGTAAGCTGCATTACTGCACTGCAGAGCTGATCTTGCATGCAGACCGCCTTCAGTAAGCTGCATTACTGCACTGCAGAGCTGATCTGCACTTCAGTAAGCATCAATACTGCACTGCAGAGCTGATCTTGCATGCAGACCGCCTTCAGTAAGCTGCATTACTGCACTGCAGAGCTGATTTGCACTTCAGTAAGCTGCATAACTGCACTGCAGAGCTGATCTAGCATGCAGACCGCCTTCAGTAAGCATCAATACAGCACTACAGTGCTGATCTTGCATGCAGACCTCCTTCAGTAAGCTGCTTAACTGCACTGCAGAGTTGATCTTGCATGCAGACCGCCTTCAGTAGGCTGTATTACTGCACTGCAGAGCTGGTCTTGCATGCAGAACGGCTTCAGTAAGCTGCATTACTGCACTGCAGAGCTGATCTTGCATGCAGACCGCCTTCAGTAAGCATCAATACTGTACTGCAGAGCTGCTCTTGCATGCAGACCGCCTTCAGTAGGCTGTATTACTGCACTGCAGAGCTGGTCTTGCATGCAGAACGCCTTCAGTAAGCATCAATACTGCATTGCAGAGCTGATCTTGCATGCAGACCTCCTTCAGTAAGCTGCTTAACTGCACTGCAGAGTTGATCTTGCATGCAGACCGCCTTCAGTAGGCTGTATTACTGCACTGCAGAGCTGGTCTTGCATGCAGACCGCCTTCAGTAAGCTGCACTACTGCACTGCAGAGCAGCTCTTGCATGCAGACCGCCTTCAGTAAGCTGCATTACTGCACTGCAGAGCTGGTCTTGCATGCAGAACGCCTTCAGTAAGCATCAATACTGCATTGCAGAGCTGATCTTGCATGCAGACCGCCTTCAGTAAGCATCAATACTGCATTGCAGTGCTGTTCTTGCATGCAGAACGGCTTCAGTAACCTGCATTACTGCACTGCAGAGCTGATCTTGCATGCTGATCTGACATGCAGACCGCCTTCAGTAGTCATCAATACTGTACTGCAGAGCTGATCTTGCATGCAGACCGCCTTTAGTAAGCTGCATTACTGCACTGCAGAGCTGATCTGGCATGCAGACCGCCTTCAGTAAGCTGCATTACTGCACTGCTGAGCTGATCTGGCATGCAGACCACCTTCAGTAAGCTGCATTACTGCATTGCAGAGCTGATCTTGCATGCAGAACGGCTTCAAACTGAACTGCAGAGCTGATCTTGCATGCTAAACGCCTACTGTAAGCTGCATTTCTGCACTGCAGAGCTGATCTTGCCTTCAGTAAGCTGCATTACTGCACTGCAGAGCTGATTTTGCATGCAGACCACCTTCAGTAAGCTGCATTACTGCATTGCAGAGCTGATCTTGCATGCAGAACGGCTTCAAACTGAACTGCAGAGCTGATCTTGCATGCTAAACGCCTACTGTAAGCTGCATTTCTGCACTGCAGAGCTGATCTTGCCTTCAGTAAGCTGCATTACTGCATTGCAGAGCTGATCTTGCATGCAGAACGGCTTCAAACTGAACTGCAGAGCTGATCTTGCATGCTAAACGCCTTCAGTAAGCTGCATTACTGCACTGCAGAGCTGATCTTGCCTTCAGTAAGCTGCATTACTGCACTGCAGAGCTGATTTTGCATGCTAACCGCCTTCAGTAAGCTGCATTACTGCAATGCAGAGCTGATCTGGCATGAAGACCGCCTTCAATAAGCTTCATTACTGCACTGCAGAGCTGATCTTGCCTTCAGTAAGCTGCATTACTGCACTGCAGAGCTGCTCTTGCATGCAGACCGCCTTCAGTAAGCTGCATTACTGCACTGCAGAGCTGATCTGCACTTCAGTAAGCATCAATACTGCACTGCAGAGCTGATCTTGCATGCAGACCGCCTTCAGTAAGCTGCATTACTGCACTGCAGAGCTGATTTGCACTTCAGTAAGCTGCATAACTGCACTGCAGAGCTGATCTAGCATGCAGACCGCCTTCAGTAAGCATCAATACAGCACTGCAGTGCTGATCTTGCATGCAGACCTCCTTCAGTAAGCTGCTTAACTGCACTGCAGAGCTGATCTTGCATGCAGAACGGCTTCAGTAGGCTGTATTACTGCACTGCAGAGCTGATCTGGCATGCAGACCGCCTTCAGTAAGCTGCATTACTGCACTGCAGAGCAGCTCTTGCATGCAGACCGCCTTCAGTAAGCTGCATTACTGCACTGCAGAGCTGATCTGCACTTCAGTAAGCATCAATACTGCACAACACCATGCAGACCGCCTTCAGTAACCAGCTGCACCGCACCTTCAATAAGCTGCATAACTGCACTGCAGTGCTGATCTTGCATGCAGACTGCCTTCAGTAAGCAACAATACTGCACTGCAGAGCTGATCTTGCATGCAGACCTCCTTCAGTAAGCTGCTTAACTGCACTGCAGAGTTGATCTTGCATGCAGACCGCCTTCAGTAGGCTGTATTACTGCACTGCAGAGCTGGTCTTGCATGCAGAACGGCTTCAGTAAGCTGCATTACTGCACTGCAGAGCTGATCTTGCATGCAGACCGCCTTCAGTAAGCTGCACTACTGCACTGCAGAGCAGCTCTTGCATGCAGACCGCCTTCAGTAAGCTGCATTACTGCACTGCAGAGCTGGTCTTGCATGCAGAACGCCTTCAGTAAGCATCAATACTGCATTGCAGAGCTGATCTTGCATGCAGACCGCCTTCAGTAAGCATCAATACTGCTGTGCAGTGCTGTTCTTTCATGCAGAACGGATTCAGTAACCTGCATTACTGCACTGCAGAGCTGATCTTGCATCGCTGATCTCATGCAGACTGCCTTCAGTAAGCAACAATACTGCACTGCAGAGCTGATCTTGCATGCAGACCGCCTTCAGTAAGCTGCATTACTGCACTGCAGAGCTGATCTTGCATGCAGACCGCCTTCAGTAAGCTGCATTACTGCACTGCAGAGCTGATCTTGCATGCAGAACGCCTTCAGTAAGCTGCATTACTGCACTGCAGAGCTGATCTTGCATGCAGAACGGCTTCAAGTGAAGCTGCAAACTGCAGAGCTGATCTTGCATGCAAAACGCCTACAGTAAGCTGCATTTCTGCACTGCAGAGCTGATCTTCTGCAGACGCCTTCAGTAAGCTGCATTACTGCATTGCAGAGCTGATCTGGCATGCAGACAACCTCCAGTAAGCTGCATTACTGCACTGCAGAGCAGCTCTTGCATGCAGAACGGCTTCAAACTGAACTGCAGAGCTGGTCTTGTATGCAGAACGCCTTCAGTAAGCTGCATTACTGCACTGCAGAGCTGATCTTGCCTTCAGTAAGCTGCATTACTGCACTGCAGAGCTGATCTGGCATGCAGACCGCCTTCAAAGTGCAACTGAACTGCAGAGCTGGTCTTGTATGCAGAACGCCTTCAGTAAGCTGCATTACTGCACTGCAGAGCTGATCTTGCCTTCAGTAAGCTGCATTACTGCACTGCAGAGCTGATCTTGCATGCAGACCGCCTTCAGTAAGCTGCATTACTGCACTGCAGTGCTGATCTTGCATGCAGACCGCCTTCAGTAAGCTGCATTACTGCACTGCAGTGCTGATCTTGCATGCAGACCGCCTTCAGTAAGCTGCATTACTGCACTGCAGTGCTGATCTTGCATGCAAAACGGCTTCAGTAAGCTGCATTACTGCACTGCAGTGCTGATCTTGCATGCAAAACGGCTTCAGTAAGCTGCATAACTGCACTGCAGTGCTGATCTTGCATGCAGACCGCCTCCAGTAAGCTGCATTACTGCACTGCAGAGCTGATCTTGCCCCCCCCCCCCCCCCCCAGCCTCTTGGAGTTTTTTTTTTTTTTGCATCTTGCTCCTCTCGCCCTCAGGCCTCAATCTGTTCGGCGGCTACGGAGTAAAGGGAGCGTCCGAAGTATGGGCCGGGAGCGGCGGCGGCGGCGAAAAGGAGTAGCCGCCAACGTCGCGCCGCTCAACCGGCCCCCCATTGGTCGTCCAGAAGGAAAGCGACCAATGAACGCGCCCTCCTTGAGGCCTCGTACAGTTAGAGGGGGGAGGCAGGGGGGCGGGAAAGGGTCGGAGGTGCCAGGCCTGGTCTCTCAAGCCCTGCCCCATCTCTCCGGCACCACAGCTCTCCCTCCTCTTCTCTGGCGGCCATGCAAACGCAGCGGCTCTACTCCGGCTTCCCTGCCGCCTCCTCGCCCTCCTCCCACCGCCGGCTCCTACTCACCCTCCGCCCACCAGGCCTACTCCCGACCCCCCCAGACACTCCGCATCACCCTAATCCCCCGGTTTCCCTCTCTTTCCCTCCTTTCCGCTCCTCCGCCAACAGCCCCCAGCATCCTCCAGCCTTCCCCCCTACACGCACCTTTCTTGATAGCCGGGCGCTAATTGAACTCCTTCCCCGCCAGCCTCCAGGCCGTGCTCCCCTCATTCCCTCCCCCAGCCCTCAGCACACCTGGCCTAGGAGCCCCAGAGCTGCGTACCCACTCAGCTTTCCCTCAACTTCCAGCCCCAAGCCACAGCGGCGCCAATAAACCTCCCCTCCCCTCCTCCTAGGCAGGAAAGATGGCCTTGGGGCGGCCTCTCCTGTCCCATTAGCTCACGTCATCCGCTCCTCATGCAGCCGCATAATTGGGGGCCTGCATGAGAGCATCGGGGAGGCAGTGCGGAGGAGCTGGGGCCTGAGGAGATGTCCATTTGTCAAATGAGCAGCGCCTCCTTCCAGCTCTTCGGCGGCGTGGGGGCATCGATGAATCCTTCCTATCACCGACGCCTCCGCCGAGGCCAGCCCTCATGGACATGAAAGCCTCCTCTCCCCTCCTACACTCACCTTCCCACCTCTGCTGCTTCTGCTCCCTCACAGGTACTTTCTTCCTCTTCCTTCCCTCCCACCACCTCCTCAACCATCCTCCCTCACCAGGGCTTAGTGGAGCTCGAGGCCAAGATGAAGAGGGTCCTCACCCGTCGTGAATCATTCCTATTGGGCGAGCATTGAGCTGGATCTGAAGTGTTCTTGGCAGGTCGGCGAGTGCGGTGAAGGGGCTGACTGTCACCGAGGCCTCTGCCAGCCGCAACACATTGGCGGACATCGACAAAGTCGAGTAGCTGCTTTTTCTGCACCCGCAGCCAACCCCACACCACCCCTGCCATTATCTAGGCCTGCGTGTCGGTGCCTAGACGAAGCCAAAGGCAACTGTCAGCTCTGGCCGCCACCGCCCTATGTGGCCCTGCCAAATACACACTGCCCCACTCAGACGCCTCCTCCACGTCATCCACTTCATCACCTGCGTCCAACAGCCGCTGTTCTAAAGCCAGTTCATTTGGAATGAACCAAGTGGAAGACGGCTGGCTTTTAGGAAGGAGGGGGGCTTGTTTAACCGCTGCAGATGCTGCTGCCATCCTTACACGCCGGACCCAGAGACATTTTTCTGTCGTCCTAAAGAGGGCTTTATGAGTTTTGGAGAGTCAGAAGATACTGCCTTGATTTGACAATTAAGGCCCACCAGCCTAGACCTTTCGGAGCTTTTTTCTTGAACCGCGTTTTAAGAATTTACTGGTTAATCTTGTGATTGACTCATTTCGATGTTCGAATGCGGTAGTAGAATTACAAATAAACAGAATTGCAAGGCTGAATTCCCACATGGAGGCAAAGGAAGGGAGTGTGGATTTGATCAGGGGGACGCAGTGAATGTTTCATGGGCGGTAAGGCTGTGGTAGCGTGATTAGGAAAGGTCGTAGAGGGGAGTGGGTTTGGAGGAGAGTAGGTGAGAGTGGTGTTGGGGAGATGAAGGGTTGGGGAGGGGGTGAAGTGTTGGGGTGCGGGGAGGTGGGAGAAGGTGGAAGGGAGCGGGATTAACGAGCTCCGTTGGCCCAAGCTTGTCTCGGATGGCAAGATCCCGCCCGGGTCCTTGGTCTTGGCCGCCTCCTCCGCCCGCTCCAGCCAGGAGTGGAGGATGGGCTTGAGGGCGACCATGTTGTTGTGGCTCAGCATGAGGCTCTCGAAGCGGCAGGTGGTGGACTGGGACAGGGAGCCCACGCCGGGCATCTTCAGGTGCGCCAGGGCCTTGCCCACGTCTGCCTGAGTGACGCCGAGCTTGATGCGGCGCTGCTTGAAGTGCTCCGCGAAGCGCTCCAGCTCCCACGGGTCAGTCTCCGCCTCCCCTCCTCCCCCAGCTGCGGCGGCGGCGGCCACGGCGACGGCGCTGGGGACGGGGTAGCGGGCGGGGACCGGGGGGCAGACGGGGCCGAGGCCGCTGGGGCTGTGCAGGGAGCCAGCCATGGGGCAGCCGGCGCTGCTCAGTGGGCGGAGCGGCGAAGCCCGGGTGGGGGTACTGCGGGGCGAAGGGGTGGGAGTGCATGCCCATGGCGTGCTGTTGGCCGGACATGTCGCCGCAGACGGCGGGCGGCAGCTGCTGTAGGGGCTCATCATGGAAGGGCCCATGCCGGAGACATCCGTGAGGGGCAGCTCGAAGCCCTGGT
>JASANA010010038.1:0-14763 GCA_030248095.1 Ptycholaimellus sp. GST1_10
TCTCATCCGCCGCCCCGGTGGGCGTGGCGGCTACGGCAGCGCCACCATGCGGTGGACAATTCCTTTTCTCACTCTAATTTTATCTTTTTCATTCCTTTTTGCTAATTTCAAGTGAACATAAGCGGACTACAGAGAGAGAACTCAAGTCGTGGTATTTGCGTGAGCTTGGCGGTGCAGCGTTGGATGGTGCGAAGTGGTGTGGGCTTGCTGAACCGGAGTGCCGCGCCGCCCGCAGATGCCCCGCAGTGCATCACGAAACTCCTCGTGGAACAGCCTGAAACTAACTTCAACAGAAGGGGCTAGGGGAAGGGGGCTGTAAGATAGGGACGCAAAGATAATGACGTTGACGTAGCTGTTGGTGTGGCCGAGGCGAAGGAGAAAAAGCTGCTGAGTGCGGCTCATGCCCAAGGCCCCGTTGGCATCCAGCAGGACGACGAAGCGAGGCAGCGTGTAGAACACCAGCGTGAAGGACATCACAAACCCTTGAAATGGCCTCAGCATACATGGCATGCTTGAAGAAGGGTAGAAAAAACCGATGATTTTGGTGAAGCGGCTCTGTCGTTTGAGATTGGAGGAGGCGCCGTGGTCGGAGACGGTGTGGACGTGGTTGCGGAAGGCGATGACGGAGGCCGCGTAAATCAACACGCTACCCAGCCCACCCACCAGAAACACCAGGCTCGGGTACGCTTCGTAGCTGCAGTTCAACAGCCTTTTTCTAGCGCTCACAGCTTTTCATCTGGTTCAGTATCTGCTAGCTAATTTGGTGCTTGATGGGCTTGTGAACTGTGCTCAATCTGGTAGTGGAATGGGAAGAGGTGCACTAACGCAGGAATGCTAATGGTGGTGGAGAGGCAGCGAGGGATGGAAGGCGGACTGTCACTGGTGAAGATGTAGGAAAGGAGACCAGCCAGAATCAATGTGGAAGTCGTATAGCCGAACACACTTGCTAGCAGCACTGCGATGTACCTTTTAGATTACAGTCAGTGTTCTTCTGCCGCCGAGGCTTGAATAAAACGCGACCGTAAACCAAATGTGACGTAGCGATGGAACCAGCGAATAGCAATCAATCTGTCCAAAGCCAGTATGATCTGAATCCACTGTTGGTCGATCAACTTTTATTGTTCTATTGTGTGGTAGAATTGTTCTTCTAGAAGAAAAGGGCCTACCTGCATAAGCGCAGAAGACTGGGATCCGATGCTGATAAGTATCTTTGACGGCTCCTGGTAGCCTGAAACAGAGAACCAGTGGGAAAAACTGATGAAAAAGCAAAGCCAGGCCAACATTGCCAGGGAGTGTAGAGAGTATGATTGCCTCTGGCTGCAATGCCTGGCCAAGCCAAGCCGACGCCTTCAAAGACAGGCCCTTTATTTCGCTTTCAAGAATAAGCGTAAAAAAACATAAATGAAATCCGCACAGGCCAGCCCGACAACGATGAGAAGTTCGTGGCGGGCTCGAAGGCGCTTCTTGGCCAAGATGACGCCACCCAGCACTAGGTTACCAGTCAACTTCAACACAAACATCTATCAGCGCCTTCTATCTGGCTTTACTAGGAGGCTGATACGATGAGGCCGGCGTTCACCTCGGCCAGCACATCCATTGCTCTCTTGCTCTCTTTTGATTCCTGCCTTTGAAACTTACTTTTCTAACGGCTGTAAAGAATGGGACCCCAATTAAAATAATGATTGTTTTTGCTGCATTTCTAAGTAAAATGAGGGCATCTGCGTCAACATAAGCTGAACTAATTGATGCCTTGCGACTTGCGAGGCGGCAAGCTTGCGAAACAAGTTAAAGGAAGAGCAGTTGTCACAAAATCTGTCTACCATTTAGTATTTGAACTTGAGAAGAAAATTGGCTGTAAAAGGAATTTTTGCGAAATACATAAACCTGAGACACGAAAATGAACAAGATACTGACTTCGCGTAAACTCTTGGTATTTCTGATTCATACTTAAAATTGGGCTGGGAGCGGACGGAGCGCTAGTGGAGCGGTAGCGCCCAGCCCCTTTTATCGAACAACACAACTGATTAGCATTCACGCCGAAAGCTTTTGGTGCTCCTACCCAGGGGGGGGGTGATTTATGCGTACACCTAATTCAATCAACTACAACTCAAGAACTACTCCATTTTTTTTGTCGAAAATTTATCACAAGTTGCCCCTATATGTCCACTACATTGTGTTAAATTTTTGTGCCAAACGGATTCAATGTTCAATTTATGACATTTTTGCTAATATGAGTCATCGTACTGCACAGCATTGCCCATAATGATTAATCTTTACCTAAAAAATTGTTTTTTTCTAATTAAAAGGAAATATCACCACCGATATCGAACAAATAACGCCAAATACGTTTTGGCAATTTTTTTGATGCTTTAAGATTGAGAGATAGTCAAAATCATGAACATATTTAAATTATTTTCCCATAGAAGGTTTGTTCTGCAAAGTAAGCAGCAGTAAAAGGACTCATGTTAGAAAATTTGTCATAAACAGACGACAACGAATCCGTTTGGCACACAAATTTAACACAATGTAGTGGACAATTAGTGGCAACTTTTGATCAATTTTCGTCAAAAAATATTGAGTAGGTCTTGAGTTATAATTAATTGAGTTAGGTTTACGCATAAATCACCCCCCTCACGGTATGCCTCCTACCAGTTATTTAATTGAATAAAAATAAAGAGCTTAAACGAGTTCCCAAATTGGAGCAGCTGCCTGCAGCCCAGTCCAGGCTCTGCTGCCTTTGGCGGGAGGATGGCAGAAGTGGAACAGGCTGCAGCGGACCACAGAGTCTCCTGCAAGTAGAGCCGTTGCAGCGGCAGCGTCATCCACTCCTACACCACCTTCACCAGCACACAACCTCTCTCCAGTGATGGCTGCAGCCCAGTCCAGGCTCTGCTGCCTTTGGCGGGAGGATGGCAGAAGTGGAACAGGCTGCAGCGGACCACAGAGTCTCCTGCAAGTAGAGCCGTTGCAGCGGCAGCGTCATCCACTCCTACACCACCTTCACCAGCACACAACCTCTCTCCAGTGATGGCTGCAGCCCAGTCCAGGCTCTGCTGCCTTTGGCGGGAGGATGGCAGAAGTGGAACAGGCTGCAGCGGACCACAGAGTCTCCTGCAAGTAGAGCCGTTGCAGCGGCAGCGTCATCCACTCCTACACCACCTTCACCAGCACACAACCTCTCTCCAGTGATGGCTGCAGCCCAGTCCAGGCTCTGCTGCCTTTGGCGGGAGGATGGCAGAAGTGGAACAGGCTGCAGCGGACCACAGAGTCTCCTGCAAGTAGAGCCGTTGCAGCGGCAGCGTCATCCACTCCTACACCACCTTCACCAGCACACAACCTCTCTCCAGTGATGGCTGCAGCCCAGTCCAGGCTCTGCTGCCTTTGGCGGGAGGATGGCAGAAGTGGAACAGGCTGCAGCGGACCACAGAGTCTCCTGCAAGTAGAGCCGTTGCAGCGGCAGCGTCATCCACTCCTACACCACCTCCACCAGCACACAACCTCTCTCCAGTGATGGCTGCAGCCCAGTCCAGGCTCTGCTGCCTTTGGCGGGAGGATGGCAGAAGTGGAACAGGCTGCAGCGGACCACAGAGTCTCCTGCAAGTAGAGCCGTTGCAGCGGCAGCGTCATCCACTCCTACACCACCTCCACCAGCACACAACCTCTCTCCAGTGATGGCTGCAGCCCAGTCCAGGCTCTGCTGCCTTTGGCGGGAGGATGGCAGAAGTGGAACAGGCTGCAGCGGACCACAGAGTCTCCTGCAAGTAGAGCCGTTGCAGCGGCAGCGTCATCCACTCCTACACCACCTCCACCAGCACACAACCTCTCTCCAGTGATGGCTGCAGCCCAGTCCAGGCTCTGCTGCCTTTGGCGGGAGGATGGCAGAAGTGGAACAGGCTGCAGCGGACCACAGAGTCTCCTGCAAGTAGAGCCGTTGCAGCGGCAGCGTCATCCACTCCTACACCACCTCCACCAGCACACAACCTCTCTCCAGTGATGGCTGCAGCCCAGTCCAGGCTCTGCTGCCTTTGGCGGGAGGGTGGCAGAAGTGGAACAGGATGCAGCGGACCACAGAGTCTCCTGCAAGTATAGCCGTTGCAGCGGCAGCGTCATCCACTCCTACACCACCTCCACCAGCACACAACCTCTCTCCAGTGATGGCTGCAGCACAGTCCAGGCTCTGCTGCCTTTGGCAGGAGGATGGCAGAAGTGGAACAGGCTGCAGCGGACCACAGAGTCTCCTGCAAGTAGAGCCGTTGCAGCGGCAGCGTCATCCACTCCTACACCACCTTCACCAGCACACAACCTCTCTCCAGTGATGGCTGCAGCCCAGTCCAGGCTCTGCTGCCTTTGGCGGGAGGATGGCAGAAGTGGAACAGGCTGCAGCGGACCACAGAGTCTCCTGCAAGTAGAGCCGTTGCAGCGGCAGCGTCATCCACTCCTACACCACCTCCACCAGCACACAACCTCTCTCCAGTGATGGCTGCAGCCCAGTCCAGGCTCTGCTGCCTTTGGCGGGAGGATGGCAGAAGTGGAACAGGCTGCAGCGGACCACAGAGTCTCCTGCAAGTAGAGCCGTTGCAGCGGCAGCGTCATCCACTCCTACACCACCTCCACCAGCACACAACCTCTCTCCAGTGATGGCTGCAGCCCAGTCCAGGCTCTGCTGCCTTTGGCAGGAGGATGGCAGAAGTGGAACAGGCTGCAGCGGACCACAAAGTCTCCTGCAAGTAGAGCCGTTGCAGCGGCAGCGTCATCCACTCCTACACCACCTTCACCAGCACACAACCTCTCTCCAGTGATGGCTGCAGCCCAGTCCAGGCTCTGCTGCCTTTGGCGGGAGGATGGCAGAAGTGGAACAGGCTGCAGCGGACCACAGAGTCTCCTGCAAGTAGAGCCGTTGCAGCGGCAGCGTCATCCACTCCTACACCACCTCCACCAGCACACAACCTCTCTCCAGTGATGGCTGCAGCCCAGTCCAGGCTCTGCTGCCTTTGGCGGGAGGATGGCAGAAGTGGAACAGGCTGCAGCGGACCACAGAGTCTCCTGCAAGTAGAGCCGTTGCAGCGGCAGCGTCATCCACTCCTACACCACCTTCACCAGCACACAACCTCTCTCCAGTGATGGCTGCAGCCCAGTCCAGGCTCTGCTGCCTTTGGCGGGAGGATGGCAGAAGTGGAACAGGCTGCAGCGGACCACAGAGTCTCCTGCAAGTAGAGCCGTTGCAGCGGCAGCGTCATCCACTTCTACACCACCTTCACCAGCACACAACCTCTCTCCAGTGATGGCTGCAGGGACCACCAGGACTCAAGCGCATTTGGTGAAGCTAGTGCCATCTCAGGCCTTGTTTTCACCTCTTGTTTGTGTTTGTAGTCGCGCTGTGTAGCCTGAAATTGAGTGCAGCATGCATAGACCTGAGGCTGCGTATATACCTATGCACACAGCGGCAGGGCCCAGACCCCCAAGTCCAGACGGAGCCCATTCAGTGTTGCAGTCCCTCCCGATAGAGCTCTTTCTTGCATCAGAATGGCGTTAGGCCTAGAGTGCGGAGACTAAGGACATTTGGCCTCTATTTGTATGCCATGGCAATTGGGTCCTTTGAAAATTAAAATTACTGGCTAATGGCTTGCTGGTGGACACAACAGACCAAGAGCAGAAAGATCCATAGATCCAGATTGGGTGGAAAGGCCTAGCCTAGTACCCCATAAGATGCTTTCATAGATCCAGATTGGGTGGAAAGGCCTAGCCTTGTACCCCATAAGATGCTTTCATAGATCCAGATTGGGTGGAAAGGCCTAGCCTAGTACCCCATAGATCCAGATTGGGTGGAAAGGCCTAGCCTAGTACCCCAAAACCTGCCCAGAGATCCAAGGGAGAGGAATGACACAGAGCTAATTCTCTGAGGAAGAGAAGATCAAGTGTCAAATGTCCAAAGAATTTTTGTCTAGTGAAAAGAAAAGACATCTGGGCCAGAGAAGAATGGGCTTCCCAATAGACTCTGATACGCAGATGGTGAGATGCGGAGTGATGACAGTGCCCATCAAGATGTCGAACAGAACTAGACTTAAAACTGGACAGCAACGATTAGATTGGCAGCTTCGAATAAGACGTCATACAGATTGGGAACCTCTCTACCCTCTACTCTTTTCTCCTCGAGACTGGAGGAGAAAGAGGGCAAGATTGAGGAGAGCTGAAATTGGAAGCTCTCTACCCTCTACTCTTTTCTCCTTGAGACTGGAGTAGAAAGAGGGCAAGATTGAGCTAAGCTGGAATAAGACTAAATTTGAAAAGAAGTGGTTGTGAAAAAGGTGAAATTATATGGCCAGAGATCACCTTGCTTCTCATCAGATCCAAGCCTATCAGGGCAAAGAATGAGACAGCCAGAACTAGGTTTAGGTAGAGGTGATGAAATCACTAATGGAAGATGATCTATACTTCAGTCAATCATCAGACCTTCTCCCACAACCATGTGAAGTGAGACGAAAGGAGCCAGAGGGAAAGCACTGACCAGATCGAAATGAGTCACGAAGAACCCTTGCGACGGCTGAATGAATTGAGTGGAAATGACGGTTCATGGCAGAAGGAGGAAAAGTGAAGGAATTGAAGCTCAGACGTGCTGCACCTCTCATCTTGAGAACTGGCTGTATCAAACGGAGCCTGATGGAGAGAAGAGATTTGGTAGGAGAAGCAGGAGTTCGTGGTGACATCACGGGAGGCAGTGGAGGTGGCAGTCCAGGACTACACCACTACCCAATTCCCTTTCCCCACTTCTTTCATTTCAATTTTTTTAAATATAGTCTTTTTTGGAAATAGCTGGATTTGGAACTTTGGATTTAGGACAGTTTCTCTTCTGACAGTTGGTCTCAGAAAAATATTCCTTTGACACTTTGTCCCCAGTCAATTGATCCCCAAAATGCGATTTTGTCAAAAATGTGATTTTATGTTCATTTGTGACCAAATTTTGCCATTTTTCTGAAATTTCAGTCCATTTTGAGCAAATTGTAGGGGTTTTAGCCATTATTGCTGTTATTTTCACTCAATTATCAGGCTAGGAGGAAAAGAGGGCATGTTCGTAGTCGCACTGTGTAGCCTGAAATTGAGTGCAGCATGCGTAGACCTGAGGCTGCGTATATACCTATGCACACAGCAGCAGGGCCCAGACTCCCAAGTCCAGACGGAGCCCAGTCAGTGTCGCAGTCCCTCCCAATAGAGCTCTTTCTTGCATCAGAATGGCGTTAGGCCTAGAGTGCGGAGACTAAGGACATTTGGCCTCTATTTGTATGCCATGGCAATTGGGTCCTTTGAAAATTAAAATTACTGGCTAATGGCTTGCTGGTGGACACAACAGACCAAGAGCAGAAAGATCCATAGATCCAGATTGGGTGGAAAGGCCTAGCCTAGTACCCCATAAGATGCTTTCATAGATCCAGATTGGGTGGAAAGGCCTAGCCTTGTACCCCATAAGATGCGTTCATAGATCCAGATTGGGTGGAAAGGCCTAGCCTAGTACCCCATAGATCCAGATTGGGTGGAAAGGCCTAGCCTAGTACCCCAAGAGCTGCCCAGAGATCCAAGGGAGAGGAATGACACAGAGCTAATTCTCTGAGGAAGAGAAGATCAAGTGTCAAATGTCAAAGATTTTTTGTCTAGTGAAAAGAAAAGACATCTGGGCCAGAGAAGAACGGGCTTCCCAATAGACTCTGATACGCAGATTTGCTGTATCTTGTGGGGAGAGTTGGAGTGCGTTTGGTGGGTGGTTTTGGGTTCCAACTGAGCAGTGCCTTTGTGGCATCCTCCCAGCCTTCCACTAGTGCAACCTTAGGCTTCTTCCTGCTCTCTTGCCAGTTAGATTGTCAAAGGCAAAAGCTGATACTACCTTTTTTATTGAACATCATGATATTTCAAATCAAATCACTTTACGTGACAACCAGTGTAATATTTTATGGAATGATCAAAGTAAGCTCGGTTGGCATTCAGTTGCGCCACAGTAGTTGTTCAGCCTGCAAAAGTTCCAAAATCATCCCATAAAGAAGTCCAACTTTTTAAGACTGGAACCTCGGCGGCGAAAGATTTTGCGGCGACGGCCAAAGGCTTTCTTCAGACCATTTTTGGCTTTTTTCCCAGCCTTCTTGAAGACTTTTTTGCCCGCATCGGCCACTTTGCTGGCCGCTTGAACTCCCTTGCCCGCCACTTTCTTGCCTGTTCCCGCAGCCTTGTTGAAGACTTTCTTGCCCACCTTGGCCGCATTGCTAGCCACTTGAACTCCCTTGCTGGCCACTACCTTGCCGGTGTCCGCAGCCTTGTTGAAGACTACTCTGCCCATATCCGCCGCATTGCCAGCCACTTCAGCTCCCTTGTTGGCGATTTGCTTGCCGTAGCCCGCACCCTTGTTGAAGACCACTCTGCCCATATCGGCCGCATTGCTAGCCACTTCAGCTCCCTTGCGGGCCACGACCTTGCCGCTTTCCACAGCCTCGTTGACGACCACTTTGCCCAAATCGGCCGCATTGCCGGCCACTTCAGCTCCCTTGTTGGCCACCACCTTGCCGGCTTCCACAGCCTCGTCCACGACTGCTTTGCTCACATCGGCCGCATTGCCAGCCAACTTGACAGCCGGAGCCGTCCAGCCCGATGCCTGCAGCCAAATTGGCTTCGATTAGCCAGACTAGAAGCCAGCATACCAGGAAGGCGAGGAGGAAGACGCTGAGCACTCGCATGGCCATCTTGTCCGTCGATGGGTGGTTGCAGGCTGATCGGTGGCTGCTGGGAGGCGATTGGCTGTTGAGAATGGGAGAGGAGAGAATCGCGCTGCCTTTATAGTGGCCAGCCAAGTCTGCGCACCTGCAGTTTGAGCAGGCAGCCACATCGATGCCTCCCATCATCGTTGCACACCTGTGCAATCATTTTTCAACTAAATTTTCCGCCCACGTTGCCTAAAATTTATAACTCAAAATGTAATATTTGATTCATGTTTTCTTGTCTACTTTTTTAAAGAGTTGCACTTAAGAAGCGTTTTGTGAGAAGAACACGGACGACCCATGAACGACCCGAGGCCCATGGGTTTTTTGACCCCCCTTTTTATGATGAGAATAAAAAGATAAGTAAGAAGTAAAATTCATAAATATCTTGGGCTCGAAACTCAATGTTACGGGTAAGGACAGCACTGCAAACTAATAGATTGTAAAATTTTAGTTTTTGTTGGTTTTTCTCAAATATTATGAAATTGGGCATACAAAAGATATTTTAGGGTATATGAGGTCAGAGCACCGATTTAGGCCATTGAAACCTTAATTCAAGACCAAATTTTTTTGGACAAAATTTTGTCACGTTATAGCGTGGGGCTCATTCTTGACCTGCCCGCATACTTTGGATAATTTTTCATGTATATAAACTAAAACCCAGCAATTTTTTTGCGAAATACCTGTTTAAATAAGGCCTAAGGTGATCAGAACACAATAGGACATTGAGCAGTACTACCTTCCTGAAAAACAGGCAGTTTTTTAGCATCAAAATGTTACATCTGCTAAATTAATTTATGTTTGGACTTAGGGCATATCTTTGGTGCTCATCATTTTTTGGTCTATAGCTAATCTGGGCCATACCTATGTGGCAATTCTAAAAGCAGTTTTGAATCAAAATTTCATGAGGAGTACGATGGAGGAAATTATTGGTTTATATTAGGCCACAGATTTTGAGATAAGATATGAGATGTTTTTGGGTAATATCCATTTTTCATTTTATCGCATTGATTAGGTTTTTTGATAAAATATGAAAATTTTTGGTAAGAAATCTAAAAACTATTGGCATACCTGTGTCCAGCTAATGTAAACGAATCGATCATACCCAATTTAAGTAATTTGGTGAAGAAATGAGTGAAATTTCAGTTTTATGAGAAAAATCGCCAAAAACAACTTTTGCAACTTCTAAGTTTGCTGAGCTGTCCTGACCTGGATATTGAGATTCGACCCCAAGTATATTTATGAATTTTACTTCTTACTTACATTTTCTTCCATTCTCGTCATAAAAAAGGTGGGGGTCAAAAATCCATGGGTCTCCCATTCGTGCTCCTCTCATAAAACGGCTGTTAAAATAGCTCGGGCACCAAGGTGATGAAATCGGGAAATATAAAAAATTCCGCAAATTATTTTTAACAGCTTGACGATATCACCACGACAGACGTACATTCTCCACATTTAGCTGATTTCATTGAAAACCAGGGATTTATATTTCTTAGGATGTTTTTATGCTATTTTCATAGATATAGAGACATACAGGCATAGAGTATGATGCAAATTTTGATGATTGCAAGGAGGAAAAACCAAATATTATGTCCAGTTTTTCGGCTATTTTTAGAGTTACGATTCACTTACCATTGAAAAGAAAAACATCACTCCTCATGAAAAATGTCATTTCAGCATTCACCGGCCGTCTTGCAATCATAGGCGAAGGCTCCAAATGTTTGATCCTGAGTGGAATCATGAGACGAGGATGGAGCTGTGGTCTCCGGCGGGCAAGGTTGAGTCTGAGCGCTGGCAGCCCAAGGCCACTCGACTGAACGACAGCCGTCTCCTCATCTACACCGCCCAGCCTACCGATGCCCACATGTGCGAGCTGTGGACGAGCCGTCTTTTGAACACGTCGAAGAGTGCGCGCCAGGGCAGCTGCTTGCTGCCTCGCTCAGGCTCTGCTTTCCTGCTGGGCGGCTGGGATGCGAAGGGGAATCAGCGGCGCTACAGCCTGGCGGAGGATGCCTGGCTGGCACCAGATCACCCATCTGCCCAGCCCGGAGCTCTGAACCGCAGCCTCACTCAATGACCGCCGCTACCTCTGATCCTCCGACCTATTCCGAGTCTACGACCCTGCTGGGGACAACTGGAGCGAGCTCAAGGCCGCGTCGGGCTTCAAAACATCCGCTGCTTTGACTCGGGTTCCATTTCATTTCACTTTCTCCATTTTTTACTTTTTCCAAAATTATCCCAATCCAAGCGAGGTAGTCTACAGACTACAAAGTGTTGGAATGGTCGGCCTCTGCCACTGCGGGGGCGTCGCCCAGCTTTACCTAAGCCCACCGCAGCAGTCCGTCCCATTCATCTGCATTCAAGAGAACATGAGTTGCTTCCATTCTTCAGCTCAGTTTCCTCCTTTCTTCTTATTTCTCAAAAAAGCCTGAGAGCTACCTCAAAAGAAAGGAAGCTGGCTTTGTCAGAGGAGTCGCTGAACCCGAAGCTCTCGGCGCGAGACTCCGACGGACATGTGACCGAGGAAATGGCGGGGCGAAGCGGGGCTCATCCTTTCCACTCAGCCTCTACCTATACTATACCCTCTAGCTCCCTGTCCAGTATCCCATAGTCAGCAACATCTTCCGGGGACCTCTGCTCAAAGCCCTGCCCCATCCTCAGCGAGTCTATGTGAGGAGCTGGTTGAGAAGATAGTGAATGAGAAAGGCTAGTTGAACAGGTCATTGGAGACATATGCGGAGGAGGCAGAGGACAGGGAAGCCAGTCAGCTCTATGCCGTTCAGTGTAGTTGCTAGCATTGGATGTTTTGTATTTCTTAAAAGCTTTCTTTTCATTGCAATCGCTGAGGTTATTCATCTTTGCTTTGCTCAAAATTGAAGCTATAATCATGGTATTTTCAAGGTATGAACTTGTATTTCCTGACGTCAACTAATATTTATCGGTTATTTTTAAGCTATGTGCTAAGCTTGGTGACTTCGTTTAATAATTCGACAGGAATGGCTTGAGCAAGCATTAAAAGTAAAACGTAAGAAGAAGAAGGAGTTTGGACAAATGGTTTTTACCAATTTAATATTATTATATAGTGGGTTATAATAATAACCCAAAAAGTATCTCTTATCTTCTGTTTATTTGCAATTGAAGTGGGGGAAATTTTATTCAGCTTTAATTGAATTTTACTTGCGACTGAAGTGGATGAAATTTTTTTGTAGCACAAAATAGGTTTTTTACCTTAGATTGGGAATTTCGTACACAGTAAAAAATATTGCCAGTCCAATGTAAACATGGATTAATTAATGAGAAGAGAGCACCTGACCAAATGACCAATTAAAATGTGAAAATATTTTTTAAAATAGGCATTAAGAGAGCTTTTGTGAGAGGTTGAATAGTGGGACGGACAAAAATTTTTACCCCCCTTTTTTATATTTTTTATGAAAAGTAGACATGTTTCTAAGACTTTTGGTAGAGTATGATTGTTCAAAACTCAAAATTCGATTTTTGGCAAATTTTTGAATGTAAAAAAATGGCCGATTTTTTAATCATCTATTGCTCACGATCTGCTCAACGGATTTTAATGAATCGACCACCAATCGAACCGTCTCAATGAGAAGAATATTTTATTTTATTTGTTCATTTCTCTACAATCTGTTCCTGCCCAGTTATTAACAAAAAATCAGTTTTTCAGTTTTCAAAATTTCAAAAAATTTATAATTTCTAAGTAAAAATTTCATTTGCGCCGGACGAGACCCAATTTTTCTGAAATTTCAGGTAATTTTACATATTTGTACTAATCTACAACTTTGAAAGCCTTGGACCATCAGAGATATTTGAGGTTAAAAATTTGCATTCTCATATTGGCCCTATGTTATAGCATAGGCAAAAAATGAGCAAAAAATTTTTTGTCTCTGAATACCAATTTTTTGGCTCAATAAATTTCTTTTAACCCGTATCCATCTAGCTGTGTGGTTTTTAGCTTCACTTTTGACCTTTGAGTATGAAAATAATGATATGGTTTTTCCCTATGCTGTAGCATAGACAGTGTTGTAGCATATGAAAAGTTGCAGTCAAAATTATTGCACTCAAAGGTCAAAAGTGAAGCTAAAAACCACACAGCTAGATGGATACGGGTTAAAAGAAATTTATTGAGCCAAAAAATTGGTATTCAGAGACAAAAAATTTTTTGCTCATTTTTTGCCTATGCTATAACATAGGGCCAATATGAGAATGCAAATTTTTAACCTCAAATATCTCTGATGGTCCAAGGCTTTCAAAGTTGTTGATTGGTACAAATATGTAAATTTACCTGAAATTTCAGAAAAATTGGGTCTCGTCCGGCGCAAATGAAATTTTTACTTAGAAATTATAAATTTTTTGAAATTTTGAAAACTGAAAAACTGATTTTTTGTTAATAACTGGGCAGGAACAGATTGTAGAGAAATGAACAAATAAAATAAAATATTCTTCTCATTGAGACGGTTCGATTGGTGGTCGATTCATTAAAATCCGTTGAGCAGATCGTGAGCAATAGATGATTAAAAAATCGGCCATTTTTTTACATTCAAAAATTTGCCAAAAATCGAATTTTGAGTTTTGAACAATCATACTCTACCAAAAGTCTTAGAAACATGTCTACTTTTCATAAAAAATATAAAAAAGGGGGGTAAAAATTTTTGTCCGTCCCTCTATTTCAAACTTTTGACCTTCTCAGAAAAGCTCTCTTAAAATATTTTTTTACTGACTCTGTTACCTACTTCCATTGCAATTTATTTCGATTAATTATAAAAGACTATCTGGTACCATCGGCAGGCCAAATGTGGGACTCTTTTCTCCAAATTTTTTAATTGCCTCGAGCAAAAAGTCAAGGAAATACATCTACTACTAGTGGAATCTGCTGCTTGGACAGTTGCATTTTGTTTTTGGCGCGCAGTTCAGTGTCTCTTTCCATGCGCGCCCAAAAACAAAATGCAGATGACGCAGCAGATTCCACTAGTAGTAGATGTATTTCCTTGACTTTTTGCTCGAGGCAATTAAAAAATTTGGAGAAAAGAGTCCCGCATTTGGCCTGCCGATGGTACCAGATATTTCTTCCACTTTTAATATAGTATAAAATTTATAAATACTAATTTTTTATTGTTAGTTATATATTTAATTTATATTTTATTCGATACAGAAAGAATAATAAATTAAAAAACTTGTTCAAAAAAAAAACGAAAAAAACAATTTAAAATTGAAAAATAAATTGCAATCTTATTGGGAGCTTATTTTTTGAGAAAATATTCTTGACTTATACTTAGGCCAATCGATTTTTGGGAAAAAAATAGTTTTATTTTTGGCCTGGCGTGGTACCAGTTGTTTTCCCAATTTTAATACACAAAAATAAAAACAAATGCCTGACAAGGAATCGAACCTTCCAATTTCTCTCATCTGTCCAATCGCTTACACCACTACACCATTGGTGCACATGATTTCATAGATTAATTGAAGAGCTAAATACATGAGGCCCAGGGACCCGGGGAAGGGGTGGTGGGGGAAGAAATGAATACCTACTATCGTCCATTGAATAGATGCGGAGAAGGAGAAGGAGAAGAAGAAGAAGAAGGAGTTCGGACATATGGTTTTTTGTTTTTTTCACCCTAAAATAAAACGTTTTGTGCAAAACTCAAAAGATAAACTATAGTCAATTTGATGTTGCTCTTTCCAATGGTGAAAAAATTAGAGCGATTGGAGCTTTCTGTGACGAGCAGCAGCCTTATCAAATTTAAAATCTAGCAATAACCCTCAAAACATACCCCTGGGTCGAAAAGAGGGGCTGGGCGCTGACGGTCGCTATGCTCCCTTGCGCCAGCCCAATATCCTCTAGTCTAATTCTACATACATATAATATTTTGAAAAAAATTGACAAACATTTGAATCCTAATTTTTTTTGAAAACTAGTATAACATGGGGTTCATTTGCACAAAGTGGCTGAACCCATGAGTTGAACTGCCGCCCCTAAGAATCTGGTCTAGGCTGTTTCATGATTTCCTAACAA
>JASANA010010039.1:0-12481 GCA_030248095.1 Ptycholaimellus sp. GST1_10
TTGTATTTTGACTGGAGGCCTGCTTTCTGTTTTCCTTGAAATCTTACTCTCCCTAATCTTATTTTCGTTTCTTTGTTTGTGTTCTTCCAATAGCAATAGCATCTTAACAATATCAAACAAATAGCGCCCAAGACCCCCTGTTGAGATGGGCGAGTTACTAAATTACACCTTATCTTGTGCACACAATCAGAAGTGCAAAAACCCCCTGGTGAGATGGTCAGATACAAGATTAAACCTTATCTTGCGCACACAATCAGCAGGACTGCCTATAAAAGGCGATTGGATCGAGCCATTTTTCAGTCCGCAAATCCCCTCTTTCATAAGCCCAACCTCTGGCCGTTTGGACGCAATATGTCTGGCTACCCCTCGACGTAAGCCGCCTCCTTCCCTCTCAGTGCTTAGACATGATCATATGATGAAGAAGCTTGGGGAGTGGAGATTGGTGCACCCTCATCGACCCCATCCCACAGTGACCTAAGCCTTCGGGTGGTGGCGTCTGATGCGGGCTTAGCCCTCTGGGTTGACGCAATCAGTAGCTGTCCTCCCAATCAACTGTTCACAGCTCAGCTTGCAACTGGCTGTTTCCCACCTTCCTACCCACAATCCCTGACCCACCTCAATGTCATCCTGAATCCCCTCCATGGCCAAGAGCTTCAACTCCATCGCCGCCAGCAACCCTGGCCCCAGTGTGACGGGGCCTTTTGAGATTGGCCGGCACTGGGGAACATGTGGTGTGCTTGGTGTCCAGAGCCGCTCAAACATCTGCCCAAACATCTCCTGCTTTCAGTGATGGGCTCAGGTCAGCTGCCTTCTTTTCTAGACTTTGGGGTTAGGCATGGGATGGATGTGTCTCAACCATAGTGCGATTGTATAAGGGACTAAACTTTTTTAGCCTTCCTCAGAGTCGGCAGCTGAAAGTAAATCAGCTGCCAACTTCTGTCTTTAGGCTTTTTTAGCCTTCCTCAGAGTCAGCAGCTGAAAGTAAATCGGCTGCCAACTTCTGTTATAAGGCATTTTTTAGCCTTCCAAAGAGTTATCCTGGCTTATACCTCTCTTCCTTCCCGTCCTTCCCGTCCTTCCCGTCCTTCCCGTCCTTCCCATCCTTCCCATCCTTCCCGTCCTTCCCGTCCTTCCCGTCCTTCCCGTCCTTCCCGTCCTTCCCGTCCATCCCGTCCATCCCGTCCTTCCCGTCCTTCCCGTCCTTCCCATCCATCCCGTCCATCCATCCATCCATCCATCCATCCCATCCATCCATCCATCCCATCCATCCATCCATCCGTCCATCCATCCATCCATCCATCCCATCCATCCCCATCCATCCATCCCATCCATCCATCCATCCATCCATCCATCCATCCATCCATCCATCCATCCATCCATCCATCCATCCATCCATCCATCCATCCATCCATCCATCCATCCATCCATCCATCCTTCCATCCTTCCATCCATCCATCCATCCATCCATCCATCCATCCATCCATCCCCATCCATCCCATCCATCCATCCATCCATCCATCCATCCATCCATCCATCCATCCATCCATCCATCCATCCATCCATCCATCCATCCATCCATCCATCCATCCATCCATCCATCCATCCATCCATCCATCCATCCATCCATCCATCCATCCATCCATCCATCCATCCCATCCATCCATCCATCCATCCATCCATCCATCCATCCATCCATCCATCCATCCATCCATCCATCCATCCATCCGTCCATCCCGTCCATCCGTCCATCCGTCCATCCATCCATCCGTCCATCCCGTCCATCCCGTCCATCCCGTCCTGCCCCTTCTTCCTTACCTCCCATCCTTCCCTTCCTTCCTTACCTTCCCTCCCTCCCGTCCTTCCCTCTCGTCCTTCCCCTTCCCGCCTGTCCATAAGAAAAGTGTTATTGTTCACGATATCGACATGAACCCATGAAAATTAGACATACTTCAAAGACTTCTGGTAGAGTGTGATGCCAAAACTCATAATAAGATTTTTGGCGAATTTTTGAAATTTTTAATTCGAAGCGACTCAGCGAAAAGAACATTTAGTTTTTTTAACTTTTTTAAAATCATTGCCTGCAGAGGTATTCACAAAAACAATTTATCAGTTTTCAAACGAATTGAAGATTTATTATTTATTTCGAAATAAGAAGTTCATTTGCCCCAAATAGGATTTGTACCAATCCATAACATTGAATCCCTTGTACCGTGAGACATATTTGAGGTTGAAAATGTGCATTCTCATATTGGCCCTATGTTATAACATGGGTAAAAATAAGCCAAAAATTTTCAGCCTTAAAATTCATTTTTATGGCTCAAAAATTTATTCTGTCATGTGTCAAGCTGTGTCGTTTTTTACCGTAGTTTTAATGTTTCAGTGTGGATAATTTGACATAATATTCTCGTATGCTACAACATTGTCTATGTTATAGCATATGGAAAACCAATGTCAATTTCTCCCCACTGAAACATAATGCCATTAAATTTCTATAAGGCCAATATGATAATATTTCAGCATCAAATATCCCTCATGGTTCAAGGTTCTCAAAGTTATGGACTGTTAGGTAAAAATGAATTCAGAAAAGCTCTCTAAACATCGGTAAAATAAACCTTTGAGGCCAGCGTCGGTGAAGATCTGGTAGAAGATGTGATAGCAGCGCTCGCCGGGGGCCTGGCGGATCACACGGGACTTCTCCAGCAGATCTGCAAGCTTGTCTGTCTTTGACCAAAACTTTGGAGTTTCAAGCAAACAGTTCTCGATGTCGCAGCCAGCAACGCGACCCTCCTTGGAGAAATGGATACGGATGAACTTCCCGAAGCGGCTGGAGTTGTTGTTCCGCACCGTCTTGGCGTTGCCAAAAGCCTCCAGCACTGGGTTGGTGCGCACGATCTGGTCTTCCAGCGACACCTTGAAATTGCAGATCATGAAGGACATTGAAGCGGTGTTGGAAGAACAGGAGGAAGACCTTCTTCTCTGCGCCGGTGTCTTCCGTAGCAATGCCCATGGCCTTGGCCTGGGACTGGCCCAGGAAGGCGAAGTAGGCGATGACCTTCTTCGTGTTCTCCGTCTTCCCCGCTCCCGACTCCCCCGTGATCAGCATCGACTGGTTCTCATGGTCTCAAGCAGAAGCAGATGGAGTGAATATTTACAATAGATAGGAATGCAAAACCCTGGAGCATGTTTCGCCAGGCCTCATCTGCGGCGGCCCAGAGATGCGGCGGCATCTCCGTCTTCCGCTTCCCCATGTACATGGCGGCCACGGAGTCGGTGTAGATGGGCAGGCGTTTGTAGGGGTTGATGACGACGCAGAAGAGGCCGGAGTAGGTGTAGATCATCATGTGGGAGTAGCGGGCGCGGAGGTTGTGGAGGACGGAGGCGTCATTGAGGAAGGAGAGGTTGGACATGTCCTCGGTCTTCTCGAACTTGGGCGGGTTCATCTCCTGGATGAGGTCCTTCTTGAAGGTGGCCTGCTGCCCCGGCGCCAGCTCCACCAGCACGTCGTCCCCCTTCGTGGACTGCACCTTGGCGT
Organism: Ptycholaimellus sp. GST1_10; assembly: GCA_030248095.1. Classification (NCBI taxonomy): domain Eukaryota; kingdom Metazoa; phylum Nematoda; class Chromadorea; order Chromadorida; family Chromadoridae; genus Ptycholaimellus; species Ptycholaimellus sp. GST1_10. Next base: position 3,533 of record JASANA010010039.1, read on the forward strand.
GACGGAAGCCCTCCTCTGCATCCGGCACCCAACAGTCCACCTAGAAACCCAGGCACACTGACTTCAACCTGCCCTCCAGTCTCCATTCATCAATAGGACAAACATGTCACTTTGAAATGCCCCTTTTGAACAGATCATAAATCACTGCTCAAAGAAGCATATATTTTCGTTTATCGTTGGACTTATGAACTGCAGGAGTAAAGCGGAACCTTGGAGTCGTAGGGCTTGGACTGGTCCTTGAGTTTCTCGTCCTCGGACTGGCGCAGGTACTGCCAGCCAGGATCGCTGAACATGTCGATGAAGCCCGCCATGGCTGGACGGACGCTCCTTCAACCCTCCGCCTCGCCTGCAATCCTTGCCCCTTTGCCTCCTCTCAGCCCTACTCCATCGCAGCCTCAGGTACAATCACAGCCTATGCGCCCTTGCCTCCTAGGCTGCGGGCGGGGTGACTGGAGGGGCAGTAGGAGAGGGAAGGGGCTAGCAGCGGAAGGGGCTGGGTGTAAGGGGGCAGGGCGGGTTGTAGGCCGCCTTTCCAGCGAAAGGAGGGCGCCTACCTCCAGGTGAGGAGGGGCAGAGAGGAATGCAGAGCCAGGCCTGCCGTGGCGGGTTTAAAGTTGAGGCTCTGTGGCTGGGCTGGGCCCTGAAAATAGAGAGGAGGCTTCTTAGCCTGCCCCTGTCCACCGCCTCCAGGGGGAAGGCCTGCTTCTGGAATGCGCCTTCCCCCTCGGGGGCTGGCTTTGGAGGGGGTTTGGAGAAAGGAGCCTGGCGTTAAGCAGCCCTTCAGGTCTGGGCGGCTGTTGGAGGGAGGGAGGGTGGGGGGAAGGAAGGGGCTGGAGGGAATGAGGCCGGGGGGCCTGAGAGGGAGGAGGGCCGGGTGGTAGTATGGTGTCGGTGGGGAGGGGATGGCGTCAAGTGAGCCTCGAGGCTGAACACCTGCAGCCCACTTCACACAATCAGAAGGGGAGGGAGGAAGCAGGGCTGCTCTGCTCTTACACAAGAACCCGTCGAGGCCGCACAACTCAGCCTGCCTCTGGAAAGCCACACACAGCACCCGCACTAATCCGCCCCTTGGCCCGCGGCTAAATCCGGGGGCGGCACCACCCACTTGCCTCCCTCACACCCTCACCACCGCGCATAGATTCAGCCTCCCGCACATCCCTTCTAGGGCTTTTCATGAGCGCTAGTTGGTTTCATGAAAGGAGCTGACAATGCTTTGAGGGTCAGTGAAAGAGGCTGGAATCGAACGAAGCGGTTGTCGGTAGCTGAGAGAATATGTCGCTGACGCCTCCCGAATACCTGGCCGACCCGGGCTGGAAGTACCTGCGCGAACCGGACGATGTTCGTCTTCAGGTTCAGCTCCATCTCATTCAGCGCCTGCCCTGTGCATGGGAAGGATGGGCGGGGGCCTTTCAGAACCAATCGAAGCCCTACGACTCCAAGAAGAACTGCTGGGTGGCGGACAAGGAGGAGGGCTACATCGCCGCCGAGATCAAGTCCACCAAGGGCGACCAGGTCACCCTGGTCACCGCCAAGGGCAGCGAGGTTACACCGCCTCTCCCTCATTGTCCTTCCACTGCTCCAGATGAGCTCCGGTGGTGCTGCAGGTGACGATCAAGAAGGACGACGTCCAGGAGATGAACCCGCCCAAGTTCGACAAGACCGAGGACATGTCCAACCTCTCCTTCCTCAACGATGCCTCCGTCCTGGGCAATCTTCGAGCTCGCTACGGCGCCATGCTCATCTACACCTACTCCGGCCTCTTCTGCGTCGTCATCAACCCCTACAAACGGCTGCCCATCTACACCGACACCGTGGCCAAGATGTACATGGGCAAGCGGAAGAACGAGATGCCGCCCCACCTCTGGGCCAACTCCGACGAGGCCTACCGGAACATGATCACCGGTATCCCAGCTCTGTTCCCCCTTCCTGCTCCTCTCCCATTGGGTGCTCCTTGTCTAGACCGGGAGAATCAGTCGATGCTGATCACCGGGGAGTCGGGCGCCGGCAAGACGGAGAACACGAAGAAGGTCATCGCCTACTTCGCCTTCCTGGGCGCCAGCCAGCCGGGAGCTCCCGCCGCCGCTGCCGACGATGGGAAGAAGAAGGTCTTCACCCCTACGTCCTCCTTCCAGCTCCCAAACTCTGCTGGGTGTCAGGTGTCGCTGGAAGACCAGATCGTGCAGACGAACCCCATCCTGGAGGCCTTCGGCAACGCCAAGACGGTGCGCAACAACAACTCCAGCCGCTTCGGCAAGTTCATCCGCATCCACTTCTCCAACTCCGGCCGGGTGGCCGGCTGCGACATCGAGCACTGTAAGGCTCTCTATCTCAGCTGAGGGGCTGATCGGAGTGGGAGGGGCATTTGCAGATCTGCTGGAGAAGTCCCGCGTCATCCGCCAGGCCGCCGGCGAGCGCTGCTATCACGTCTTCTACTTCATGTACACCAGCGGCGATCTGCGCCGTTCGAAGCCTCACACTGCCGTAGTTCCTAGTGCCTGAGGGGAGGCTGGGGGGTTTTGCAGAGAAGCTCTTCTTCACGGAGGACATCAAGTACTACCACTTCGTCTCCCAGGCCGAGCTCACCGTCCCCGGCATCGACGACACCGAGGAGTTCGAGCTCATGGATGTTTGCCCTCTGCTTCCTTTCTGGGAACTGTCAAAGAGAAAGGATTGCAGGAGGCGTTCACGATCCTGCAGTTCTCGGACGAGGAGAAGTTCAACTGCTACCGCATCATGTCCGCCATCATGCACATGGGCGAGATGAAGTTCAAGGAGACCAAGGAGCAGGTCAATCTGCCCTCTGCCCATCCACACCTACCCGACCAAATAAGGAACTTTGATAGGCCTGCCCTGACGAGAATCAACAGGAGGCGGACTACGCGTGCAAGATGTACGGCATCGACACCAACGAGTTCCTGGACTCCCTCTGCAAGCCCCGCGTCAAGGTCGGCACCGAGTGGGTCACCAAGGGACAGAACATGGAGCAGGTTCCTATCTTTCATCTCCCTATCTCTCTACTACTCTGCATCCTCACAATCCCTCCAGGTCAACTGGGGCATTGGCGCCATGTCCAAGGGCATCTACGCTCGCGTCTTCGACTGGCTCGTCACCAAGTGCAACGTCACCCTGGACGCCAAGGAGATCCCCCGCGCCCATTTCATCGGCGTCCTGGACATCGCCGGCTTCGAGATCTTCGACTTCAACTCCTTTGAGCAGCTGTGGATCAACTTCGTCAATGAGAAGCTCCAGCAGTTCTTCAACCACCACATGTTTGTGCTGGAGCAGGAGGAGTATCAGCGCGAAGGTTAGATTTATGGCTAGGATAAAGAGCAGAAAGAAGCAAGAAGGGTTCTTGAGGCATCCAGTGGACCTTCATCGACTTCGGGCTGGACTTGGCCGCCTGCATCGAGCTGATCGAGAAACCGATGGGCATCATCTCCATGCTGGACGAGGAGTGCATCGTCCCCAAGGCCACCGACATGACCCTCGCTCAGAAACTCTGCGACCAGCATCTGGGTTTGCTATGTCGCATTTTTGAAAACAGGTCGAAAGCCATCTTAATGAGTCTTATAAGATGCTAAATTTTAATTGCACAATTACTTTGGAATTAATCATTCTATTTTGATATCAAGACGACTTTTTGAAACTATGGGCATTATATTAGCTGTTAAAACTCAAGACTTAGTTATTGGCACATTATATGAGCTTTAATAATTTCCAGTAGTCGATAATTATTCTACTCCTTATTATCGAATTGAGACCAAATCATTCAAACATTTCACTAAATGTGGTTAGTTTTTTAATATACTTTTATCTTTTATTTGCGAAAAAATATAATTTTATTCATGAAAGTTTTCAAAATATTGGGATTTTTTTATCCCTGAGACAAAAATTTTCAGCTCAAAGTTGAACGATTTTGACACATTCCAAAACGCTGTTCTGGTAAAAGTTTAATCAAAATTTGCAACTATATTGTCCATCTATAAGTTTTTAAAACAGATTGAGAAGTTCAAAAGTTGGTTGCCCAAAAATTTGGACCCCACTTTTTTATAGGTTCTTTTCAAAACTAGACGACATTATAAGACTATTGATGGCCTGTGAGCGTGCAAAACATAAAATGCAATTTTCGGCAAATTGTTGAAATATCGAAAATGATCAAAATTTTAAACGCCCATAACTTATTTTTGTCTCAACCGATTTTAATGATTCGACTACCATGCGAACCGTTTCAACAAGGATTACTTGTCATTTTTGCGCGGCCGAAGGCCGCCTGCCGCGGAGGGCAGGGCAGTCAGAGCTCCGGAGGCCGGAGGGCATGGGTGCGGAGGCCCCGGAGCGTAGCCTAGCATGCGAAGCATGCTAGGCGAAGCGTAGGGGCCGTAGCACCCGTGCCCGAAGGCCGGAGGAGCTCTGGCGCCCTGCCCGAAGCGGCGGGCGGCCAAGGCCAGCTTAAGCAGTTACCTCATTTTTGCGTCCGTCTTTCCGCATATCTTATATAATACGGGTGACACCACTTTGGGAGGGTACCTCGCCCGAGCTGAATTCTGCACCTAACCTGGCATATTATACCATTTTGGATAGATCTTGGATTGGACATTCTCTGGCATATACCCGCACCTGTGCCTGAATTCTTGAAAATGATGAAAATATCGAAAATGTGCTCATTTTGGTCATTTTCCAACTTTGAAGATCAATAGCTCCACCAGTTTTTAACTTTTTTTGGCGGACTTTTTTTTAAATTCAAGGCAAAACAATTCTGTTTTGAATTGCATTTTTACTTTGTCAACTTTTCAAAATCATTTTAATGAAAAATCCAAATGAGTAATGTCAATTTTCGCGATTTTGGCTTTACTCGCTGACCAGATGTTTCAAGGCATTTATATGCAAAATATTTGTTCACAGTGTTGACATCTGCTCCTAGCGATTATTCTATTCTGAACTCAATATTCTGGGCTGAATCATACTTTGTTTTGGCTTTGGCTGTTGTTTTGTGAACAGAAGCTAGAGTAATACCCAGTGCTTTGGGCTTAGTGAATTTGCTCTAAAATGGCTGAGAAGCTTTGTGGAACCATCATTCAGTTTGTTGGTGCATTGGTGTAGGGAATGATTTTGGATCATAGCACTCACCGATAGGTGGCCGCGCGAAGCGCGGCCACTGACCAATATTACTAGTATCTTATATAATACGCGTGATGCCATTTTTGGGGGTGCCTCGGCGCCACCTGGATTCTTGACTTATCTTGACATATGATAGCTCTATGTATGGCTTTTGACGAGTTATTCAATATTTTTTGGGGCGCGCAGTGTATGGGTAATGCTGAAAATATGAAATAATCGAAAACGTGCGCATTTTTGCGATTTTTGGCCATTTTTTGACTTTGAAACCCCATAACTCATCCAGTTTTTAACTTTTTCTGTCGGACTTTTTTTTAAATTGAAGGTAAAATAGTTTTGATTTAGACTGGATATTTTGTTTTCGAACATTGATTTAATATTTTGTTCAAAAATCTAAATGAGTAAAGTCAATTTTCGAGATTTTGGTTTACCCAGGAATCTGATGTTTGAAAAATGGCATTAATAAGATGGCGTCTATCACGAATGCACCATCTGCTCAAAATAAGTTGGTTAATGCATTGAATGCAGCAATTTCATTGATCTGAAATGACAGCTGAGATGAAAATCCTTGCATGTCATTTGCAATGAAAAATTTGACATTTAATGCCAAACGTGAAATTTGAAATACTAATGGAACATAGTCAAATAAAGATATGAATATGAATAAATTCAAATATGAATAGTTTATTACAGATATGACTTAAATATCAATTTATTCAATATATAAATTTCTTGTAAAAGAGTGGCCGCGCGAAGCGCGGACACTGACCCATATTACTAGTATATATATATATGTGTCATTCCGGGGCCCGGCCTCCGCGGTTTTTCAACCAAATTGGCTGATTTTTTGCATGAAGGTCCGTCTGGGTGGTATCTCCAGGCCATTTTTTGGGATGGGCGTAATTTTTCGATTTTCGCCCAAAACTCAATTTTTTGATGTTTCAAAATACGAAAATTCATAAATTACTGGTTTTTCAATGAAATTGGCTGAATTTTGGCAGGTACGTCCATCAAGGTGATATCTTGAAGCTGGCAAAAGGAATTTCCGAAATATTAATTATTTCCTGATTTATGGCGAAAAACCTAAAATCTTGATGTTTCAGAAATTTGAACATCCATAAATCGATGGTTTTTCCACGAAATTGGCTGAATTTTGGCAGGTACGTCCATCAAGGTGATATCTTGAAGCTGGCAAAAGGAATTTCCGAAATATTAATTATTTCCCGATTTATATCGAAAAACCTAAAATCTTGATGTTTCAAAAATTTGAACATCCTTAAATCGATGGATTTTCAATGAAATCAGTTGAATTTTGGCATGTACGTCTATCAAGGTGGTATATTAAAGTTCAGAAAAGGACTTTTTAAAAAGTTTATTATCTCTTCATATTTAGTCAAAAACCTAAATGTTGATGTTTCAAAAATTCGAACATCCATAAATCCCTGAGTTTTCATTGAAATCAGCTTAATTTTGGCAGTGATTCATATGGGTGGTATAGTAATGTTATTTGAGGTTTTTATTTGGACCAAAGGCCGCGCATCTTGGCAATAGCCGAGTATACCTTGTTTGATAACCTCGCTATGATCGAATCGACCAGAGCTATTTACAAAAAACATCAGCACCATTTTTAAAAAATTTGGTTTTCTGCAATTTTATTGAAAAAAATTTTTTTCCGGTAAGCGGGACTCATTCTTCATGAAAACTCAGGAGTTTTTACCTGTTTACTTGTGTTTTCTTCTAATCCATGGCACTGGAGATGTTTGTCCAGTGGCAAAATTTTGAGGCCAAAAAAATTTCGGCCTCTCTTTGCCTGTTGTAACATAGGTTTTCATTTCCAACCTCAAATATCTCTCGTGGACCAACATTTCCAGTGCCATGGATTACCGTGGGGGGACTAAGTTTCCGCGAGTTATTTCAATAAGTTATATCTCAAGATCTACAAAATATTTTTCCATAAAAATTTATCTGCAGATGCTTCAAAGGGTCTACTATATTGTCTTAAGAGGCAGTTTTTGAGAGGAGCACGAATGGGAGACCCATGGTTTTTTGACCCCCCTTTTTTATGATGGGAATCAAAAGTACAATATATGGGAAGTAAAATTCATAAATACACTTGGGGTCGAAACTCAATATCCAGGTCAGGACAGCTCTGCCAAGTTAGAGGTCTAAAAATTGGAGTTTTTGGCGATTTTTCTCATATAACTGAAATTTCAGACTCATTTTTTTCCCAAAAGTTCTCAAGATGGGTATGGATCGATTTGTCTACATTAGCTGCACACACCTGTGCCAATAGTTTTAGATTTTTTACCTAAAATTATCATATTTCATCTAAAAACCTAATCAATGCCATAAAATGAAATTTTGACGATTCACGGAAAAGTGAATTTTTCTCAAAATTTTTGGTTTAAAATCTGGTTTTTGACTTCGCCATCGTATTTTTTGCGAAATTTTGGTCCAGAAAATGTGTTCAAACTAGCCATTTAGGGGTGAGCCAAAAGAGATATAGAGCCAAACATAACGAGAACCAGAAATATGCCCTATGTTATAGCATAGGGCAATTTAGCTGATGTAAAATTTTGATGCTAAAAAACTTCCTACTCTTCAGGAAGACAATACTGCTCCATTTCCTTTTGTAAGCTTTTCACCGTAAGCCTTAGGCAGGTATTTAGCAAAAAAATTTCTGGGTTTAAGTTTATATACATGAAAAATCATTCATAGTATGCGGACAGGTCGAGAATTCGCCCTATGTTATAACATGGGACAAAATTGACTAAAAAATTTTTGGTCCCAAATTTTGATTTCAATGGCCTAAATCGTTGCTCTGGCCTCAAATACACCCAATTGTATCATTGTAATGCCCAATTTGAATGTTGGGTGAAATTTATGCCTTTCAACTATTTCGTTCAAATTGGGCTCAAATGACAAAAATCTCGAAGTAATCAGATTTAAAAATATTTTGAAATTGGGCATAAAATAGATATATTTGGGTGTATTTGAGGCCAGAGCATCGATTTAGGCCATTGAAATCAAAATTCGGGACCAAAAATTTTTTAGTCAATTTTGTCCCATGTTATAACATTGGGCAAATTCTCGACCTGTCCGCATACTATGAATGATTTTTCATGTATATAAACTTAAACCCAGAAATTTTTTTGCTAAATACCTGCCTAAGGCTTACGGTGAAAAGCTTACAAAAGGAAATGGAGCAGTATTGTCTTCCTGAAGAGTAGGAAGTTTTTTAGCATCAAAATTTTACATCAGCTAAATTGCCCTATGCTATAACATAGGGCATATTTCTGGTTCTCGTTATGTTTGGCTCTATATCTCTTTTGGCTCACCCCTAAATGGCTAGTTTGAACACATTTTCTGGACCAAAATTTCGCAAATAATACGAAGGCGAAGTCAAAAACCAGATTTTAAACCAAAAATTTTGAGAAAAATTCACTTTTCCGTGAATCGTCAAAATTTCATTTTATGGCATTGATTAGGTTTTTAAATGAAATATGATAATTTTAGGTAAAAAATCTAAAAACTATTGGCACAGGTGTGTGCAGCTAATGTAGACAAATCGATCCATACCCAACTTGAGAACTTTTGGGAAATAAATGAGTCTGAAATTTCAGTTATATGAGAAAAATCGCCAAAAACTCCAATTTTTAGACCTCTAACTTGGCAGAGCTGTCCTGACCTGGATATTGAGTTTCGACCCCAAGTATATTTATGAATTTTACTTCCCATATATTGGACTTTTGATTCCCATCATAAAAAAGGGGGGTCAAAAAACCATGGGTCTCGGCCCTTGGGCCATTCGTGCTCTTCTCACAAAACGCCTCT